>JADHKO010000038.1:0-176184 GCA_019925425.1 Ophiostoma pallidulum | reverse complement strand
TTAAAGTGAAAGAAACTAGTATAAGGTAAGGGGAGATAAGGGAGGTAGGAAAGGTAAAGGATAAAAAAGAAAAAAAAAAAAAAAAAAAAAAAAAAAAAAAAAAAAACAGGCAAAAAAAAGAAAAAAAGTAAAAAAAATAAAAAAAAAAAAAAAAAAAAAAAAAAAAAAAAAAAAAAAAAAAAAAAAAAAAAAAAAACAAAAAAAAAAAAAAAAAAGAAAAAAAGAAAAGAAAAAAAGAAGAAAAGAAAAAAAAAAGAAAAAAAAGAAAAAAAAAAAAAAAAAAAGAAAAAGAAAAAGAAAAAAGGAAAGGAAAAAAAAAAAGGAAAAGAAAAGGAAAAAATATTAAAAAAAATAAATAAGTCGGTTACTTAAAAAAATATAAATAATTTTATAACTTTTTAAAAACTTTACTTATTATATAGTCCGTTTTAACTTAATCGACGTCCTCCTTATCGGTTACTTTATAGTCTTTTAGTTTTAACGTATAATCGACTATTATACGAACGGTTTTAACTTAATTAAACGTTACTTAAGTGTATAAGTCGGTCGAAAACGCGTTAATTATAAAAATAATACGTAGCGGCGTAGTCGTTATTAAAATAAAGATTAGTATAAGGTCGTTATAGTCGTAATCGCCTTTAACACCGTTATACTTAATATAAATCTCGTCGTTAACGGCGCGGACGGCGTCGTAGTATTAAATTAATAAAAACGTATTTATAAAGGTTAAGGCGGTGTTTCGAAAGATAACCTTAAAGGCGTTAATAGTGTAAGTGTTAAAGGACACGTTTACACCGTTAACCGGCTTTATTACGTACGCCGTAAAAGGCTTAAACGTAAAGATGTAGGTAGTTAACACGTTACGGGTGTTTATATAGAAAACGTGGCCGGCGGGCTTGTTCTTTTATACACGCCGGACTTTATAATTAACGGTAGTCTCGTTAACGTACTTAGTACTCGACGTAAGGGCGGCGTCGGCCCGGCGGGCTAAGGTACGTAAAAGGGGTATAAAGTAGTGTATAAAAGGGGGGGTAAGGAAAGATAAAGTAAGGTAAGGCGGGGGGTAAGTTAAAGTGAAAGAAACTAGTATAAGGTAAGGGGAGATAAGGGAGGTAGGAAAGGTAAAGGATAAAAAAGAAAAAAAAAAAAAAAAAAAAAGAAAAAAAAGAAAAGAAGGAAAAAAAGGAAGAAAAGGAAAAGAAAGTAAAAAAAGTAAAAAAGGTAAAAAAGGTAAAAAAGGTGGAGAAGGCGGAGAAGGTAAAAAAAATAAAGAAAATAAAGAAAAAAGGGTAATAAAAGTAAAAAAAAAAGGGGGATAAAAAAAAACTAAGTTTAATTAAGTAATAAAGTAGTAAAGTAGTAAAGTAGTAAAGTAGTAAAGTAATAAAGTAGTAAAACGGTTAAACCGTTAATAAATACGTTTTTATATCGTGTACTATTAACGTTATATATAAATACGAAACGCGTTTTATATTACTTTTTTACTTAATTCGTTTAACGCTTTTATAAGTACGTAGTTAATTTATATATACGCGTTACTATTAAAAGTGGCCGTTTAACTAAACTATTGTATATACGTTTAAATTAAAGTAAACCGTTAATTAAAATATTTTTAAAACTATACCGTTTTATTAAACCGTTAAAATACCTTATAATATACTAGTAGTACTATATTAACGAACTAGTAGACCGTTTTATCAACCTTTAAATCGGTTATACAATAAACTTATTATAATTAAAAACACGTTTAATAAACGACGTATTTAAATATTTATATTATATAATCCGTTTTATATACTTAAAATACGTCGTTTTTTACTTTAATTTAATCTTAACGTTACGTATACGTACCGTTAAAATACGTTTAAAACCGCCACCTTAAAAAACGGTAATAAAAATAATAACCCGCCGTCGTTTACAAATCCTGTTCGTACGTTTAAAGCGCTTTATCCTACGCCTCCTTTTACCGCCGCACTTCCGCCAGTCCCGTATACACTATCGCCGACATCGCCGCCGTATTATATACACCGTTTATATTATATACGGCGTTCGTCGTTATCGTAACTAAGACGATCCACGCTTCCGTACTCGGCCGTTACGTAACGTAGGTTTACGGGTATACGCCGTATACGACGTCCTTTATTATACACTAACACTAATCGGTACGGGCGTTTAAGAACTCGTTTATTACGCCGTAAAGGTAGTGCCGGCCGGATAAGTACGTTTATATTATTAACTAGTCGGGGTCCGCGTCGGCGCCCCCGGTATTAACGGTTTATACGCCCGTCTCGCCCGCGTCTAGTACCGTTAACACGACTACCGAACGCGCCTTCTTCCCGTCGCGCCCGGCCCGCCCCGACTTTTAGGTAAAGTCGGTTATATACCGTAACGCCTTAACGTAAACGATGAACCGTACGTATACGTAGTTAAAGCCGACGCCGAACGCGGACGTCGTTATAATAACCGGTACTAATTAAGTATAGTGTACGCCCGTCCCTTTATCCCGTCCGAGTTAACGTATAATTATCGCCCGTTTATCGTCCTTTAAACTTATAACCGACGTATACGACTCGTAACTTAACCGCGCCGTTACCGCGTTAACCGCCGTTTGTATAATATAATAAACGATAAACCGCCCGTTATAGTCCGTTATATATAAGTAACGCCGTATATAATTTTATACAAAACGTATAGTATAGTTTTTAATTATATTAAACGTTATAAATTCGAAGGTGTTAAACGTATCTGCCGTATAAAGCGGATTTACGTAAACGATACGGTAAAAGATGTTACACCGGTTTATAACCGCCCGTATAATATACGGCCGTATAAACTTATTATATTTAAAAAAAACCGCCTTTATTAACGGCGGTAACGTCGCCGTTAACTACACCGTTTACGTCCGTACTTAACGGACGTGTTAACCGAATTAACGTATATATAACCGGTAGCTTTACGCCGTAACCGTAAAGTAGTACTCGTTTATTACGATACGGTTTAACTTTTAACGGTCGATAAACCGGTGCGCGTACTTTAAAAAACTTGTAGTATAGGCCGCCTCCGTTAAGATTAAAACGACCGGCGTACGCCGCGTTAACCCCGGCGTTTATACGTAATACTAAATACCGACGTCGGTAAGGCGGTGTAGTATATTACCGTATAACGTTACTATTAATAGTATAAAGATAGTCGTTTTTATACTATCCGTTATAATACTAACGAAAATAATTAACGTTTTACCCGAACCCGTTTTAAGTACGAGTAAGACTTACTTCGTTAACGTAAGCCTTACTACTATAAAAACCCTTACCCGTTAACCGGACTTACGAAACTATAACGTTTCGTTATTATATAAACGCCGCGTAACGGTTAAAAGGGTCGTTTCCGTACACGTTACCGGTATTTATAAACGTACCCGTTTTTATAGTCGTTTTAACTCGTTTTTTTTTACGTCGGTTTAAATCCGTTTACAGTCCTCCACGTTACTAAACGAGGGCCGTAACCGGTTAAACCTAAACAACCTTTACTAATTCGTCGACGCCTTATACGCTTAATAAAGTAACGTGTTTATCGTTAACGTCGTCGAACCCGCGTAAACGTAATTAAACGTTTAAAAATTATAATTATTATTCACGGTTAACACGGTTAAGTTTTACTCGTCCTTTACTTCGCCGTTAAAGCCCGCGGCCTCGCCCGTAAAGTTAGTTTACTCTTAGGCTAAGAACTTCTTTTTTATAATCGACGCCGCTACTTACCGTTACTACACCACCTTAAACGTTAAAACGCCCGCCCTTACGCACGCTTTTTAAAGATACGCCGATAACGACGGTTTTTTTTAAAGCGTACCGTTTAACCGTAACTAAAGGCGCGGTAAAAGCGTAACGTTAGGCGCGCCTTTATATAAGAATATAAACCGTAACGGTTATACGTAAGTAAAGAACGGTAAGAGTAGGTCGTTTATTAACCGTAGTAAAAACCGTACGTTTTTTTTATAAACGCTCGTTTACTCTTAACCTTTATAATATTACACGTATAATATAACTATTTACTTTTATATAAAGACGTATCGCCGCCGCGCCGTATTATACTACGTTACTAATAACAACTTTAATAACTATAACGGTAAGGCCGGCGTAATGTATACGAAAAACGTAAAAAGGCCGAGGAACGTTTATACTTAAACCTTATATACGGCGATAGTTTACGTATATAACCCGTCGTTACGTATAAATACGTACTATAACCGGGCGGTGGTTTAAACGGTACGTAACAACGTTTACCGCGACCCGTTTAATAACGTTTTATTTTACTTATTAGTTAATTAAAACGCGTTAAAGGCGTTTTCGTCGAGGTCGTCCCGTATTACGCACGTTTTAATCGGGGGTAGGCCCGTCGTATTAAAGAAGAGTTCGTCGTAAAGTAACTAATACGTCGCGTCGTACGTTTAAGTTACTAACCGCGTTACTTACGTTATTTATAGTTCGATACCTTCGTACTATATTATTTAACCGTTTAACGACTAGCGTGCCTGTTTCGTCGTTACGGCCGTTTAACCGATTATAAAAAGGAATAATTATTATTATAGAATGTAGTTAAAGGTCGTCTCCGTCGTTTAATAAAAGAAACGCCGGTAAACCGTTTAAAGTTACGTTAAAATGCCGTCGTCGTCGCCGGTTTATTAGTAATATATAAAGTTAAAGACGATAAGTTACACCGTTTACGTAAACGTTAATAGTTAGTTATTATAGTTACCTAGTTTGTACTACACCTTGTATACGACTCTATCCTAAACGGCGGCACCCTATTCGGCTTAAATACGACGCGTTAATATCATATAAAAGTTTAATATTAGTAAACAAAACGGCCGGTTACTAACGTATTAATAAATTAATATAAATAATAAACGGTATACAGTAGTTTATAAACCTTTAAACGTTACCGCCGTCCCTTTTAAAAAGACTAGTACCTCTTTTATAACGTCCGTTTAATCTTTACTTATTTCGATCTTATCTTTAAACCGTACTATACCGGCGCCGTTTACCGGTCGCGTCGGGAAGTGCCCTTTTACGGTATAAACGACGCGGTAAAAAAAGGTTAATATTTACTTTATTTAAGTAAAGTACGTTTATAAAGTTAACGGGTTTTTAAACCGTTAAAACGCCGTTAACTTTTTATTATCGCCGTTATAAAACGTGTTAAGGATTTACGCCCGTTATTACGTTATCGTCTAGTTCGGCCCCGTATTCTTATACCGTTCGTACGTTTACCGTAAAACCGTCTCTACCACCGTTAATAGTTATAATAAAACGCCGTCTTCGTTACCCTCGTCGTCTTTATCTCTCTTATTACACGGTAAACGGTACGACGATAGGATATCGTCGTCCGTTAACCTTTAAAGATACACTTTAAAGCCCGCGAACTCGTACTACGGTACACGGGCCGTTTTATCGGCCGTTAACGTTTAAACTACGCCGCCTTACACCCACGCGTCACGCTCGACGGCGTTTAACGACGCCGTTAACTAGGCGAATAACCCGGCGTCGTTTACGCCGTCCTAGTTTACGGCGTCGCACTCCGTCGTATCCGGCCCCGCCTCGATAATAAAGTAATAAAGGAAGGTTTTCGATATAAAGTAACTTTATAGTTAACACTCGGCTTATAAAGGTTACCGCCCTACGCTACTTATACGGGCACGGATCTTATAAACGGTACAATCGTACGCCTTCGTTTTCGCCCACGACTACGTGTTATAACCGTACCCTTTTTATTTATAATAGTATTTTTAATACGTTTGTAAACTTAAAACGGCCGGCCGCGCCGTCGTTAGTTTATATATTAACGTATTAAACGGCCGTACTGTATACGTCGTAAAGAGCGCGGTTATCGTTCGAAGCCGTTCGCCGGTTAGTTTATACGGTAACGCTCGTAAATAACGCACTTACCCTATAACCGTAAGTATAATATAAACTTAGTACGTATAATAAACTACGATTTAATACTCTTTATTATATAAAAAGTCGTTTATTATTATATATTCGTACGTATTATTAATAGACGTAGTGTAACTTTAAGTTAGTTAAAAAAACGACGATATATAAAAGGTATACGTGTTACACGTACCCTTTTATTTATTTTAATTAAAAACGGCCGGTTAAAGTGTAAAACGAAATATAATTAACCGTTAAAAAAGCGTTACACTTTTATAATAAATAATAAAAAAAAAAGTAGTTAACGCGGTTAGTAAAAGCGTATTTTATTTTTATTATTTCCGTTTATTAATAAAATTAAAAACCAAACCTTACGTTCGTTATATAGTAGTAATAACGGTACTTACTTACCGTATAATAGTTATATATAAATAAACTTTTATAAAAGTTTATTTATATATTATATTTATATACTTATAAAAAAGTTATAACGTAACTAATAAAAACGCTTTATATTATTTCTTTTTATTTATTAAAAAAATTAAAAAGTTAATAACGTACTATTATAAAAAATAACGTTATTAATTTATATAAGTCTTATCTTTTTATATTATTTTTAATTATATAATTACTTATTATTAAAAACGTCGTCTTTATTTTATATAACCTTTTTATTCTTCTATTATACCTAGTTATATAACGGACGATAGTAAATAATAACGTTTTTATTTAATAGGTTAAACTTTCGTACTTTCTTATTTACCGTATACGTCCGTCCTTATATATAAAAAAGTAAAAAAGGTATAAAAAGGCGCTTTTAATTAGTAGGAACGGCCCTTTTTCTTTTTTTACTTTTTATAACTTTATAATAATATAAAGAGACTTTTATACTACTTTAATACACTTATACAACGACTTATTTTATTTATTATACGCCCTTTTTTTTTTTTATTAACTTTTTTATAATAAAGCCCGTCGTTTAATACAACTATATTTATTATAATAACTACTCCGGCTAGTCCGTTAACCGGCCTCGACGGTTAGTCTTACTCGTTTTACGACCGTACGACGGTCGTATTAAACGTAGCCGGCAACGAAACGGTTTAAACGTTACACTAACGTTTATACGTAAAGCCTTTTACGCCGCCGTTTTTTTATATTTTATATAAAGTTTACGACGGCCTAACGACGTTCGACACGTTAATAACGTACTATATTAACGGGTACGGTTATAACAACGTTAAGGCCGACGACGTAACCGTTACGTTCCGGCGTACGTTTATAAAGCCTAACCTAAATATAAACTTCGACTTTAACGTATTATATATAAACCGGGGCGTAGTCCGCCCGTTTTTTAACCTCCGCCACGACGACGCCTTTTTTACCGCGTCGCCGTACCGGCCGCCTTTAACGGTGTAGTTTTAAACGTACCAAACGTTATTTACCGACTACTTTACGGACGCCGTCCTTTTTTCGTTTTACGCTTACGTTAACGATATAACGTTGGATATAATTACGAGTACGGTTTTAATGTTTATCTTTAGTGTTTTTACGTTTACTAGGCGCGCGTTATTTAAAAAGTTTACGGATACGTAATATAAGCCGATAAGTTACGCCGTATTTAATAACTATTATAGTGCCGCGTATAGGCCGGTAGCGTATACCGTTGTTATCCTTATTACGGCCGAGTACGTGTAAGGTTTAAAACCGATTACGGTTAAGGTTATTACCCTTAACCTATTACGGAACTAGGTAATAAACTTATTAAAGGTTACGATCTTGTTTATATAAATCGTGTCGTCGTAAGACGGTACGCGGTTTACGTTAAAGTAGTAGGCCGTAATCGTTAAGGTTTATAACGAACGTTACGTTTTTTTTATCTTAAATTAAGTTATTAAAACGGTGCGTTATAATACGCCTTTTACGTACCTTCGCCTTAAGTACGCCGCGTATAAACCGTCGTTTATAATGTTTAGTAAAACCTTTATTACGTACGGTTTTACCGTATATTATAACGGTGTTACAATATTATAGTTTAAAGTTATTTATAACGACTTACTTAAAATAACGACCGAAGAGTTAAACTACCGTATAACGTAACTTATCGATTATAACGTTTTATTATATACGACCGGTACGTTACGTTTTATACGTTTAACGGACTAGGTTAACCGTATTATAGTTATTAAACGGGTGTTACGTTATTACGTATAACGTATTAAAACGCCGTTTTAAAACTATTAAAGCTTTAACACGTTATTTTACTTTTTAGTAAACTTAATCGGCGGTTACGTACGCGGTGTTTTAATAGGTAAAGGCGTTTTATAATAACTACCTTTATTAAAACTTACTTTAATAAACGACCGTTACGTTAAGTAGTTATTTACGTTTAATAATTACGTTTTTCGTATTACGGATATTAAAACGTATAATAACGTTTCATATTATATCGTTTACGACGATTTTATTATTAACCCATTACTTTATTTACGTTACTATATTATCTTTTATACGACTTATTATATTACACTTAATAGTTAGTTATATAATAACGATACTTATTAAGTATAAGTGTATAACGTAAAACGTAAATGTATAACGTAAAACGTAAGTGTATAATAATAACTATAAATAAAAATAATTATAATAATAATATAAATATAATTAAATAAACTCGGTCGTATATAATTATAATAAAAAACGATTACTTTAAACTCTCCGTTCCGCCTTTACGTTAAAATCCTTTTTATTATCGTTACCGTTTTTATTATAAAAAGTAAGGAGGATTTATTACGTATCGGCGTTTTTATACTCGTCGTCCTCTTCGTCGTCCTTTTTACCGCCCTTTTTTTTACCGCCGTTTACACCGCCCTCCTTATCGTCCTCCTCGCCGTCCTCGTCGCCGTTGTTTTTTTTACCGTTTTTTTTACCGTCCTTTTTACCGTCCTTTTCACCGCTTTTATCACTGTCGTCCTCGTCACCGCCCTCGTCGTCGTCCTCGTCGTCCGTCGTTATGATAGAACGGTTTTACGTAGGCTAGAGTTTGTTAAGTAAAGGAAGCGTTTTAACTTTGTCGGCGCGCCTTTTTTAGTATAACTAAGCGGTTTATATATTAAGGATTAAGCCCGTGTTAAAAAGGGGTTTAACGAAAACGGCTTTTATTACGTCGTATAAGTGTTATAACGTCGGTTACCGTTATTTTAACTATATAAATAATTAAGGTAGGTTACGCCCGCGTTTAATAGTTACCGTACCCGTGTTAGTAATAATAATACGCGACGTACTTCGCGTTTATAACGGTTAAGCTAAAACCGCCGCCTTTTTCTTTAAGTTAAAGGGTATAAAAGTAAGTATACTACGGTTAAAGTACGTTACGAAGTCGGTAAACGGGCGTTACGTATAAATATTATTTGAAAACGCCTTCGTATCTTTAAAACCAAGCTAGCGCGTTATAAACTATACGAAACGGTCGTAGTAAGAGACGCCGCGCTTAACTTTAATACCGTTACGTATAAATAAAACGACGAACGCCTCCTTCTTTACGCTTACCAACGACGTTACTACGTTTTACTACTAAATTAACCGTACTTTTTCGGTTATAAACCGTACGCGGTTTACCACGCTCTTCCTTTAGTAGTTAAAGAGGAAAGTGTCGTTTTATTAAGTAACGAACTATACGAGTTAGTAATGTTACTACTACGTTAACGCTTCGGCCGTACGGTTTATTTAAACGCGTAACGGGCCGTTAAGGTCGACTTTCCCTTAATAGTAAACGCTCTTTTAAATTAAAACGTCGACGAAGCCTACGTTATAACTACGGAACGTCGCCTTAACAATACTCCGGTAAAACTATTTAATCTACCGTTCAATACACGTTTTATCACTCTCGGTCGTCGTCGTAAAAGTGCCGTCGGCGTCGCTTTCAGTCGCGTAAGTCGCCTAGAGTGTTTATACCGTTTACGTCGGCTTTTACACATTATTATTAAAGAAGCGCCGCGGCGACGTAGTAACCGGTCGTTTATTAGGCCGCGCCCCCGCCGGTTCACCGTCGTCGTTATCGTTATCGTCGTCGCGCGGCCGTTTAGTTTTATCGTAACCGCGTTTTTAAATTTATATAATTACGACGTCCTTTCCGGTTACGTCCTCTTCGGTTACGTTTTCTTTAACGGCGTTTTAACCGCCGCCGTCGTTATTATTATTATCGTCGTCGTCGTTAACCGTAAACGTTGTCGTAGTCGTATAAAGATAAGTAATACTTACTACGCCGTCGTCTTTAAGCGTATTTTTTAAGGTTTTAATAAGTAGGTTATAAATAAAGTTAATAAAGAATTAAAGCTTTTTTAGTAAGTATACCGTTTAGTCGGTAAATAAAATGTTATAAATTATATAAACGGTGTTTTATATTTTTTTTTAAGTTTTTATAACTTATTATTTTATAAACTTATTATTATTTATTATTATAAAAGGTAGTAGGCGTTAAAGTAAAATAAGGAGAGAAGTAAGAAAGTAAAAAGGAGGATTAAAACGGTAAACGAACTATAAAAAAAAAAAAAAAAAATAAAAGTTTTAATATAGTATAACGTATATTACTTAATCTTATATTATATAATTAATTTTAATTTTTTATAAATTATTTAAATTTAACGGTAAAATAAAAATATAAAGTTAACCACGCCTTTATTTTAATTAACTAACGGTTAATCTTATAACCTATATTATTATAAAACCTTTTTCCTTTTTAACTAAAAAAACCGTTAACCTTATATAAACGCTCCGTATTTAAAAGCTTATCCTTAATATCCTTATTAATAAATTAAGTAATAAACTAATACGTTACCGTTAAAATATTTAAATAATTATTTAGTTAAACGTTTATATACTTTAAAACGCGTTATACCGTTCGTACGTTCGGTATCCGCCGTAATAAAACAATCTTTATATACGTTACTATTTACGGCCCTAAAGTTAAAGAGATCTTAAAACGTAACCTTAAAGTCGAAAAGGACGAATTATATAAACGTAATAACCTTTTTAAGACACCGGTAACTTCGGTTTTAGTATTAACGAATACGGCGACCTCGGTATTAAATACGACCTTTAAGTGTCGGTGTTTACGGTATAAACCTTTATTACTATATACCCCGCCTTAACGAACGTGTCTCACACCGCCGCCGCGTTTAAACCCGCGTCGTTAACCACCGCATTAACCGCGACGAGACCGTTAAGTAGGACGACAACGGGACGACAACAACGCTGCCCGGTCGCCGGTCTTTTAATCTTACAACTAAACGGAAAGACAAAAAAATAAGACGGACGACGACGGCCGTACTAATCGCCTAGCTCGACTACGCGCCAAGCCCGTCGTATACGTTAAACCGTCGCCTTACTACGTACGCCTAGACCGACGATAGGCCAGGCTAGTGCCTCGCTCCGAAACCCACGCCGCACACCTTACCCTACCCTACGAATTAGTTATAGGGCGCCGGCCGTTGTTAGTTAGCGCGTATTAAGCCGGAAAACGTATTTTGAAAAAACACGCTACCGGGCGTACGGACGTTTTTTATATGCGCTTTAAACGTATTACGCCGTAAGACCGCTATGTTATAAGTTTAGGTCTAGTTTTTGTTTTTACTTTTATTTTTTTTTTTTTTTTTACTTTTTTTTTTTATTTTTTATTTTTTTTTTACTTTTTATTTATTTTATGTTTTTTTTTAATATATATTAATTATTAAAAGTACGCCGTTTTTAATAACTTTTTAAATTAATTTAAAGTATATTATAAATTATTTAATATTAATTATATAATTTTAAGTTTAATTCGTTAACCTTTTATTTAAAGTATATAAATTATTAAAAATACGTTATTTTTAATAACTTTTTAAAAACTTTTATATTAATTTAAAGTATATTATAGGTTATTTAACACCGACTGTATAATTTTAAGCTTAATCCGTTAACCTTATATTTAAAGTATATAGGCCGTTAAGGGTACGCCGTTTTTAACGGTCTTTTAAAAAATCTTATATTAATTCAGGGCGTTTTACAGGCCGTTTAACACCGACTGTGTGATTTTAGGCCTGATTCGCCGACCTTGTATTTAGGGTATATAGGCCGTCGAAGGTACGCCGTTTTTAACGGCCTTCCGAAAAATCTTATATTAATTTAGGGCGTTTTATAGGCTATTTAGCACCGACTGTATGATTTTAGGCCTGATCCGCCGACCCTGTATTTAGGGTATGTAGGCCGTCGAGGGTACGCCGTTTTTAACGGCCTTCCGAAAAATCCTATATTAATTCAGGGCGTTTTACAGGCTATTTAACACCGACTGTGTGATTTTTAGCTTAATCTAACTACCTCACTTTTATTTAAAAAGTTCACCCTTTTTAACGAACCTTGGATAAATCCTATATTAATTTAGGGCGTTTTATAGGCTATTTAACACCGATTGTGTAATTTTTAGCCTGATTTAACTACCTTACTTTTACTTAAAAAGTTCACCCTTTTTAACGAACCTTAAATAAATCTTATATTAATTTAGGGTATATTATAGGTTATTTAGCACCGACTGTGTGTTTTTAGGCCCGATCCGTTAACCCTTTATTTAGTGTATGTATATCGTCGAAGGTACGCCGGCCGTCGAGGGTACGCCGTTTTTAACGGCCTTCCGAAAAATCCTATATTAATTCAGGGCGTTTTACAGGCCGTTTAGCACCGACTGTGTGATTTTAAGCCTGATCCGCCGACCCTGTATTTAGGGTATGTAGGCCGTCGAGGGTACGCCGTTTTTAACGGCCTTCCGAAAAATCTTATATTAATTCAGGGTATATTATAGGCCGTTTAACACCGACTGTATGATTTTAGGCCCGATCCGCCGACCCTGTATTTAGGGTATGAAGGCCGTCGAGGGTACGCCGTTTTTAACGGCCCTTTAAAAAATCCTATATTAATTTAGGGCGTTTTACAGGTTATTTAGCACCGACTGTGTGATTTTTAGCCTAATCTAACTACCTTACTTTTACTTAAAAAGTTCACCCTTTTTAACGAACCTTGGATAAATCTTATATTAATTTAGGGTATATTATAGGCCGTTTAGCACCGATTATATAATTTTAGGTTTGATCCGCCGACCCTTTGTTTAAGGTATATAGGCCGTCGAGGGTACGCCGTTTTTAACTGTGTTTTAAAAAATCCTATATTAATTCAAAGTATATTACAGGCCGTTTAACACCGACTGTATGATTTTAAGCCTGATCCGCCGACCCTGTATTTAAGGTATGTAAGCCGTCGAGGGTACGCCGTTTTTAATAGTGTTTTAAAAAATCTTATATTAATTTAGGGTATTCTACAGGCCGTTTAACACCGACTGTAGGTTTTTAAGCCCGGTCCGTTAACCCTCTATTTAAGGTATGTAGGCCGTCAAGGGTACGCCGTTTTTAACGGCCCTCCAAAAAATCCTATATTAATTCAAGGCGTTTTACAGGTTATTTAACACCGACTATGTAATTTTTAGCCTAATCTAACTACCTTACTTTTACTTAAAAAGTTTACCCTTTTTAACGAACCTTAAATAAATCCTATATTAATTTAGGGTATATTATAGGCCGTTTAACACCGACTGTATGATTTTAGGCCTGATCCGCCGACCCTGTATTTAGGGTATGTAAACCGTCAAGGGTACGCCGTTTTTAACGAACCTTAAATAAATCCTATATTAATTCAGGGTATATTATAAGCTATTTAGCACCGACTGTATGTTTTTAAGCCCGATCCGTTAACCCTTTATTTAGTGTATGTATGTCGTCGAGGGTACGCCGGCCGTCGAAGGTACGCCGTTTTTAACGGCCTTCCAAAAAATCCTATATTAATTCAGGGCGTTTTACAAGCCGTTTAACACCGACTGTATGATTTTAAGCCTGATCCGCCGACCCTATATTTAAGGTATGTAAGCCGTTAAGGGTACGCCGTTTTTAACGGCCTTCCGAAAAATCTTATATTAATTTAGGGCGTTTTATAAACTATTTAACACCGACTATATAATTTTAAGCCTGATCCGCCGACCCTGTATTTAAGGTATATAAGCCGTCGAGGGTACGCCGTTTTTAACGGCCTTCCGAAAAATCCTATATTAATTTAGGGCGTTTTACAAGCTATTTAACACCGACTGTATAATTTTAGGCCCGGTCCGCCGACCCTTTGTTTAAAGTATATAGGCCGTCGAGGGTACGCCGTTTTTAACGGTGTTTTAAAAAATCCTATATTAATTCAGGGCGTTTTACAGGCCGTTTAACACCGACTGTGTAATTTTAGGCCCGGTCCGCCAACCCTTTATTTAAGGTATATAAACCGTCGAGGGTACGCCGTTTTTAACAGTGTTTTAAAAAATCCTATATTAATTCAAGGTATATTACAGGCCGTTTAGCACCGACTGTGTGATTTTAAGCCCGGTCCGCCGACCCTTTATTTAAGGTATGTAGGCCGTCGAGGGTACGCCGTTTTTAACGAACCTTAAATAAATCCTATATTAATTTAGGGTATATTACAGGCCGTTTAACACCGACTGTGTGATTTTAGGCTTAATCCGCCGACCCTGTATTTAGGGTATATAGGCCGTCGAGGGTACGCCGTTTTTAACGGCCTTCCGAAAAATCCTATATTAATTCAGGGCGTTTTACAGGTTATTTAGCACCGACTGTGTGATTTTTAGCTTGATTTAACTACCTTACTTTTACTTGAAAAGTTCACCCTTTTTAACGAACCTTGGATAAATCCTATATTAATTTAGAGTATATTACAGGCCGTTTAGCACCGACTGTATAATTTTAGGCCTGATCCGCCGACCTTGTATTTAAGGTATGTAGGCCGTCGAGGGTACGCCGTTTTTAACGGCCTTCCGAAAAATCTTATATTAATTTAGGGCGTATTATAGGCCGTTTAACACCGACTGTATAATTTTAGGCCTGATCCGCCGACCCTTTGTTTAAGGTATGTAGGCCGTCGAAGGTACGTCATTTTTAACGGCCTTCCAAAAAATCCTATATTAATTCAGGGCGTTTTACAGGCCGTTTAACACCAACTGTGTGATTTTAGGCCCGTTCCGTCGACCCTTTATTTAAGGTATATAGGCCGTTAAGGGTACGCCGTTTTTAACGGTATTTTAAAAAATCCTATATTAATTTAGGGTATATTATAGGCCGTTTAGCACCGACTATGTGATTTTGGGCTTGATCCGCCGACCCTTTGTTTAGGGTATGTAAGCCGTCGAGGGTACGCCGTTTTTAATAGTGTTTTAAAAAATTTTATATTAATTTAAGGTATTTTACGGGCCGTTTAACACCGACTGTAGGTTTTTAGGCCCGGTCCGTTAACCCTTTATTTAAGGTATAAAGGCCGTCGAGGGTACGCCGTTTTTAACGGCCCTTTAAAAAATCCTATATTAATTTAGGGCGTTTTACAGGTTATTTAACACCGACTATATGATTTTAACTTTGATCCGCCGACCTTTTATTTTAATTAAGTAAGATTATTAAAGGTACGCCGTATAATAAGTTTTTTTAAAGTTATTCTAAATTTAACCTATTAATATAATAATAATAACTTTAATTTAATTTAAATAATTATTATTTTTAACGAACTTTAAATAAATTATATATTATTTTTAAATATATTATAAAGTATATAATAATAACTATAAAAGTTACTATTAAGGGTACACCGTTTTTATTAACCTTTTAAAAAATCCTATATTAATACAAGGTATATTAGAAGCCATTTAACACGGACTATGTAATTTTAAGCCCGATCCGTTATCCCTTATTTAGTATATATAGGTCGTCGAAGGTACGCCGGCCGTCGAGGGTACGCCGTTTTTAATAGTGTTTTAAAAAATCTTATATTAATTTAGGGTATTTTATAGGCCGTTTAACACCGACTGTGTGATTTTAAGCCCGATCCGTTAACCTTTTATTTAGTGTATATAGGTCGTTAAGGGTACGCCGGCCGTTAAGGGTACGCTGTTTTTATTAATCTTTTAAAAAATTTTATATTAATTTAGGGCGTTTTATAGGTTATTTAACACCGATTATGTAATTTTAGGCTTGATCCGCCACCTTATATTTAGAGTATATAAGTCGTTAAGGGTACGCCGGCCGTTAAGGGTACGCCGTTTTTAACGGCCTCCCGAAAAATCCTATATTAATTTAAGGTATATTATAGGCTATTTAGTACTAATTATATAATTTTAAGCCTGGTCTAACTACCTTACTTTTCTTTAAAAATTTTACCCTTTTTAACGAACCTTAAATAAATCTTATATTAATTTAAGGTATATTATAAACTATTTAGTACCGACTATATAATTTTAGGTTTAATCCGCCGACCTTATATTTTACCTTTTAAACCTTTTATATTTTACTCTACCGTACCCTTTATAAGGCTTTATATTTTACCTCGTTATACTTTTTATAAGGCCTTATATTTTACCCTTTAATCTTTTTATATTTTATTTTACCGTACCCTTTATAAAGCCTTATATTTTACCCTTTAAACCTTTTATATTTTACCTTGTTATACCTTTTATAAGGTTTTGTATTTTACCTTTTAAATCTTTTATATTTTACCCCGTTATACCTTTTATAAGGCTTTATATTTTACCCCGTTATACCTTTTATAAGGCTTTGTATTTTACTCCGTTACATCCTTTATAAGGCTTTGTATTTTTTAACGAACTTTAAATAAATTTTATATTAATTTAAAGTATATTATAAGTTATTTAGTACCGATTATGTAATTTTAAGCCTAATCCGTTAACTTTATATTTTACCCTTTAAACCTTTTATATTTTACCCCGTTATACCTTTTATAAAACCTTGTATTTTACCCCGTTACACCCTTTATAAGGCCTTATATTTTACCCTTTAATCCTTTTATATTTTACCCTACCGTACCCTTTATAAAGCCCTGTATTTTACCCCGTTACACTTTTTATAAAACCTTATATTTTACCCTTTAATCTTTTTATATTTTACCCCGCCACACCCTTTATAAAACCTTATATTTTACCCTTTAAACCTTTTATATTTTACTCCGTTACACCCTTTATAAAACTTTATATTTTACCCTTTAAATCTTTTATATTTTACCCTATTATACCCTTTATAAGGCCTTATATTTTACCCCGTTACACCCCTTATAAAGCTTTATATTTTACCTTTTAAACCTTCTATATTTTACCCCGCCACACCCTTTATAAGGCCTTATATTTTACCCTTTAAACCTTTTATATTTTACCCCGTTACACCCTTTACATTTACCCCGTTACACCCTTTATAAACGCCGGGTCGGGCCGTTATATTAACGTATACGCGTTTATTTATAGGATGAATAAGCTTTAACGCCGACGACACCGTAAAGCTGCGCCCGACTCTGTCTACACCGTAAGTCGTAGTCGTATATATATAAGTAAAGACTTTTACGGACTGGTTAGGACCGCCGTATATATATAACGTTTAACGGGGCTCTTCGTACGACGAATGCGTAAAGACTATAAAAAAAGAAAAAAAAATTAGTTAGACGTAGTGTAGGCCGTGTAATACGGTTTACGCGTTGTTCCGCGCTTTATATAACCTTGGCGCCGGCGACGCCGTAAAGTTACGTTTAACTTTACCTATACCGTAAGTCGTGGTCGTATATATATAAGTAAAGACTTTTACGGACTGGTAAGGACCGACGTATATATATAACGTTTAACGGGGCTTTTCGTACGACGAGTGTGTAAAGATTATAAAAAAAAAAAAAAAAAACTTATAAAGGGCGTGAGGCGGTTAACACTTTTTTAAAGGTTTAACCCTTTACGTTCCGCCGCGCCCCTTATCCTAAAGGGGTGTAGCGTTTAAGTTAGGTTATACGGTTTACCGCGTACCCGCCTTAAGCGTGTCTTTTTAAATTAAGGTTAGTTTAGTAAAACACTTATTTTATACCGCGTTTCTTTAAACATGTCCCTTATTATATAACCTTTAACGTAAAAAGTATTACTTTTAGTTAAAGTAAAAGAACACTTAAAGTAACATTATAAATTATTACCGTTATAAAGTAAAAAGTTTATTAACCTTAACCGTTAACGATACCGCGTTGGGTATAAAAGGCTTTACGCCCTTACCGTTTACTATTAATAAGTTATTTTTTAAAAGTATAATAGGTAACTACTACGCCGACTAAGATAGTAATAAAAGACCCCGTACCCGGCGTAAACGTTGTAAAACTAAAGCGCCGGGTTGTAGGCTCCTTTTAAACGTATAAACGGCGATATTGTTTACCGAATTATGTTAAGAAACGGGGGATACCGCCTGCCGGATTATGTTAAAAAACGGGGGACATCGTTTGTTAGATTATATTAAAAAATAAGGGACACCGTTTACCGGATTTTATTAAAAAACGAGGGAACGTGTTACCGTACTTTAGTATTGTTATAAAGTAATATAACTTTATCCTTAACCGTTAACGATGCCGTGTATTACGGTGGGGGACCGTCGAGCCCCCGCTGTATACTACGATAGGTTGTACTATGGAAGTATAGGTAGTCTTTTCCGGTTACGCCGACCCGGGTAGTAATAAAAGACCCCGCACCTAACGTAAACGTTATAAAGTTAAAGCGTTAAGTTACGGGCTCTTTTCGAACGTATAAACGGCGACACCGTTTACCGGATTTTATTAAGAAATAGGGGACGTATTACCGTACTTTAATACCGTTATAAAGTAAAATTACTTTACCCTTAACTGTTAATAATACCGCGTACTATAGTAAGGGACCGTCGAACCCCCGCCGTATACCGCGATAGGTTGTACTATAAAAGTATAAGTAGTTTTTTCCGTTTACGTTAATACGGGTAGTTATAAAAGACCTCGTACCCGGCGTAAACGTTGTAAAACTAAAGCGTCGGGTTACGGGCTCCTTTTAAACAAACGAAAGGACCGCTTACCGGATTTTATAAGGGAACGGGGGACGAGAATTTAAGGTCTCGTTAACTAAAAGGTTCTTTATAAAACTTATAAGTTTAGTTTTTTTAGTAGGTGTATTAATAGTTAAGGGAAAACGGCTTTAACGGTTAAAGGTAGTATTCTTTAACCCGTTAAGGACGTATAACCGTAAAAGTATTTACTAAGGCTATTTTAGTATATATAAAAATAGTAAGGGGTAGACGGCTTTAACGGTTAAAAGTAACACTTTATAAACCGTTAAGGACGTATATACGCGAAAGTATTTATTAAGGCTGTTTTTATTCATTAAGAGTAACGCTTTTAACGTAAGAGACCCCGTACCCGGCGTAAACGCCGTAAAGTTAAAGCGCCGGACTACGGGTTCTTAATTACTTACATACAACGTTATAAACCGGCCTTTACGTTATAAAACGTAACGTTATTAACTTACTATTAAATAGTGTTAACCTTTTTCGTATCGGCCCCCTTTTATTATAAGGGTTTATATATAACCTATTTTATAATAGGCGTGGTATTTAACGGTAAGTAACTTTAAGTAACGGGCGTTTTATATATAAGGTTCTCCCTAGCCCGTAGTTTATTAAACTTATACGTTTAATACGTTACTTTAATATACTACTTAACCTAGTTATATAAGGTTAACGTAACCGTAAATAACTATCGGTGTTTTCGTAAGATTTATTACTTAGTTATTATTACTTATAGGTACGGAACGGGTAGTAAAGGTGCTTTATACCGGTTATCGCTTTATTAAGGTCGCCTAAAGCTTTTATTAGGTTCTCCTTACTTTTTACTTTTAAGACGGAAATGATAATTACTTACGACGGCCGTTAAACCGTTAGTCTTACGTAAGTGTGTAAGGTGTGTTAATGTTTAAACCGGCGTTTACGCCGTAACGATGTTTATATTACACTCTTTACGTTTCGTACTAAAAACGTTAAGTTAATCCGTTTTATAACTAACTTTATGTTATTATTTAAACGCTTTTATTTTTATATAAACCTATTAACTTATTAACCTACTAACTATACCTTTATTTTACCGCTTTATTATAAGTGTTCGCTTTATATTTTTCTTTTACCCTTACGTTTAATAATAATATAAAAGTAAAGGAACACGTTAACCTTTACGTAAAAAGTGTATAACTTAAAGACTACTACGCCTACCGTTTAACTAACCGTTACGTTATTTATTTTCCTTATCCGTCTACCCTTTATTAACGTTTACTAATCCGTTCCTCCTAAACGCGGCGTAAACGTACCCCGGTTTATACTAAGGCACTTAAACAAGCCGCCTCCGGCGGGCTTCCTTATTACTCCATTAAAAAAAAATAAAGGTAGGCTCGCCTAGTATAACGGTTTTACGCTTAAAGACTAACGGCCGCCTTCCGGGTTACGCTTAACGTACCGTTTAACTCGAACCGCCTTTTTATATATTAAAAAGCGTTCCTTACTACGTACTCGGCGGGTTTTTTAACGTTTATCCGTTAAGGTAATGCTTGGGTTACGCGGTGGGGGGCTGCTCGGGCGTCTAGGAGTTAAGGGGCGTGTCCCGTTAAGCCCTTCGGGGCCGGGTGTTAAGGGCGGGTCTTTATTACGTGTTCGGCGGGCTTTTTAACGTTTATCCGTTAGGGTAATGTTTAGGCCGCGCGGCGGGGGGCTGTTCGGGCGTTTAAGAGTTAGGGGGCGTGTCCCGTTAGGCCCTTTAAGGCTGGGTGTTAAGGGCGGGTCTTTGTTACGTGTTTAACGGGCTTTTTAACGTTTATCCGTTAGGGTAATGTTTAGGCCGCGCGGTGGGGGGCTGCTCGGGCGTTTAGGAGTTAGGGGGCGTGTCCCGTTAAACCTTTTGGGGCCGGGTGTTAAGGGCGGGTTTTTATTACGTGTTCGGCGGGCGTTTTAACGTTTGTCCGTTAAGGTGATACCTAGGTTACGTAACGGGGGGTTATGTAAACACTTTTTAAAACGGGCGGTTAACGGTGGTTTCGATCCTTACTAACCGTTTATTAAACCACTTAAGGGCGTTATATATAGGAAGCGAGTAAATAACTATTTCTTTTAACTTAAACGGTAGGCCGGTCTCGACTATTACTTTATTTAGTGTTTTCGACTTAACTTAATAAGTTTTGTTAAGTTAACGGTTATTATAAAAACCGTTACCGGCCACGTTTAACGTTAAGTCGTTTCGGACGGTATAGTAAAACAGGTCCGTACCGGGTATTCGAATAACTCTTTACGAACTCTTTTTTAATACTAATTCGATTTTCTTTTTTAAAAACCTTTAGGCCGTAACGGGGGGGGCTCGGTCGGCCCTTTTTACGCTTTTTACCTTTAACACCCGTGTATACGTAACTACGTCGCCGCCGGGTTTTAATAGTGTAAAGTTAAAGGAATACTACTTAATCCGTTTATAATCTTTACGCTTTTAATCCTTTTTTAAACTTTAACCTTAATAGTTAGTAATAGTAAATAGGTTAAAAGTTAAGGACGTAACGGGTAAAATTTAATAGGTTAAGGTAATTAAGTATAGTAGTAAACGGTATTAAGTATTAACCGCGTTTTTATTAAACGCGTCTTTTACGATTTTAAAAAACCGTTTAGTTAATTTACGGAAGGCGACGTTACTTTAATTACGGCGCGGTTTTACGGGTTAGCCTTATTTAAATAAGAACTTTAATAAAAAATACGTGTTTAAGTAGTTTAACTTAGGTGAGTTAATGAATTTAGGTAGTGTAAAGTAAGACCGTGACCGGTTACGGTTGTAAAACATATTAATTATCCCGTTTTAATAAAATAACGGCGGGTTATCGTACCCGTACCGAGCCCGTACCGTTAAAACTAGCTTTTACATATTTAGTTAGGCGTTACGGTTTAAAACACGCCTTTAAACGTTTAGGTTAAACTAGTAAATTACTAAAGTGTAGAACACCGTTATTTAACTCCAGTAGGCCGTTATTAAGCGTTATAATATAGGTAAGTAGGTTTAAAGTAGGGTTTAGGCGAGTTAAGTAAACTATATCGACCCTTTAACGTTAATAACGTTTTAGTAAAGCTTATATTATACCGTGTATTAGTATAAGACCGTATAACGCCGAAAGGTTTAAACGATATACTCGTTTAAACGTTAATAAGTTTAATCGAACTTACTAGGTTTTTACTACTTAAACTTGTAACGGTTTATTAACTTTAAAATACTTAATCCTTTTATCCTTAACCGTTTTTAATGTTCGGTCGTCCGTTATACACGTAGTAGGGCGCGTCGCCGGTTAGTGTAGTTAGTCGTAAAACGTTCGTTTTTTTTATTATTAAAGCCGTTAACCTTAATACGGGCGTCGGTGGCGTTAGCGGTGTCGTTAAAGGGCGTGTTACCGTTTTAGTCGTTACCGTTATTTTAGTCGCCGTACTCGTCCTACTCCGACTCTCTTTTAAACGCCGACGGTATATTAACGTTTAGCTTGGTTTTTAGCTCGTCGTAGGTTAAGGCGGGGGGGCTTTTAAGCGCCCCCGCCCTTTTACGATCCGACGGTTTAGTGTTAAACTAAAGGTTATTATAACCCGTTTAACGTAGGCCGTTTAGGTATGTCTCGTTTATTTAATACGTCCCGTAGTTTTAAGTAGGTTATGGGGATAAAGGGCCGTTATAGGTAGCGCTGTATTAATCGTATAACTATTAACGGTGGTATTACGTTAACTTAAAAATAATTTAGTTTTAGTATAATAAGTTAAAACTATAATAGTACTAGAATAAGTAGATAAAGATATAAAGGGTTACGGAACGGTTATTAAAAAAGGTTTTCCCGTTTTTAATACGGGTGTATTTGAAAACGTAGTAATAACGGTTAATTTAGGCGTATTAAAAGGCGAAAGCGTCTTTAAATAATACGGTAAACTAGGGGAACGCCGCCGGGCCCGCCCTTTTTTATAAAATAGGTTTAGCGGGGGTTATAACGGCCTATACCTTTTAAACCGCGTTAAATAAGGTTAACGAGACGCGGTATTTTTAACGGACTTTATACGAACTAACCGTACCGTCCGTAATAGCGAAGTAAGCGCGCCGTTTCGTTTAACGGTATACGTTAAAAACGTTTTATAAAGGGTTATATTTAATACGGACGGTTTAACGTAAGGCGTCGAAATATAATTCGTTATAGGTTAACGCGTTTAAATTATTACTTTAAAGTATATAAACTTTTTAACTATTAAAAGGCGTTTTATTTACGGTATATATTTACGTATACTTAAGGCCGTTAACGGCGTCGGGCTTTTTAAACGCGGCTTTAATAAATAACGCGTAAACGTTTTTAGTTATAACTTATAAATAAAGGGTAATAGTTAAAGGGGTGTAAGTAAGGCTGTTCGTATAACGGTCGAACGTAGCTTACTTTATACGGGTTTAATAGTTATAACGGTACCGTACGTAACGTTCGTTACGGAGTACGGGTTAGTTAGGTGTACCGGGTTAAACGGCGTAGTTTTAAACTTACGTGTTATACTACGACGTAACGTCGTTTATATAATAACGGTGTAATAGTAAAGTCGACTAAGCGTTAGCGCGGTCCGTAGTCGTAAAGGCCGGTGTATATTATTTTACGATATTAATAAAAACTTTATAACGGTTAAGGCGTACTATATTAAAAGCGCGGTCCTACTATCGTTAAAACTTATAAACGAACGTAATAAAATATACGTTAACCTTATCTTAATTTAACGTAAGGTAAAACTAGATTTAATATATTTTTATATTTTTAATAAAAAAATAAAAGTTAAAGCCGGTTAAACTATAAACCTTTAAAACGTTTCACTCTTTTAACCGTTCCACCGCCCGCCGTATCTCCGCGGTAAGCTGGACGACGTGTTACGTTTATAAGTATTTAGTAATAACTTATTAGTAACGTCCGTTATATTCGGACGTAACGTAAACGTCGCCTTAGTTTATAATAAAAGCCCTTTTCAACGTCTCGCTTTTAACGTACATAACAGTATTAACGTACGCTCGTATAATAAAGAAATAAACGGTATAATTAATATTTTTAAATACTATCCCGACGTTTTTAATTACGGACGCCGCCCGGATAACGGGTATTATTACTTTTTTATACTAAAGTTTATACTACTACGCCGATACGAACGTGTGTAATAGGCGCTTTAACGACGTAACGGTCGAGCGTTCGTTTTTTACGTCGTTAACTAAGTTATTAATTTAACGTTATCCTTTTTAAAAAGGGGTGTAGTAAAGGAGGGGGAAGTAGACGTGTACTAATATATTATCTTACCTTTCGATTTAGTTAAACGGGATTTAAAGGACGTAATAAAACGGGACGAGGCGTGGCGTACTGTTTAACCCGGTTACACTTAAAAGTTACGTTTATAAGTATACGTTAACGGTTACGTTATATTATAAATAGTAGCTTGTAAACTACTTTAGGCTGGTTTAAAGGAAGGAGAGGTCGTCGGTAAACCTTATAACGTTATCGACGTCGAAGGACGTTATTAACGGCGCGGCGTTCCCCGTATATTAAACGTATTAAGCCGTTATATATAGACTTAAGGGTGTAGGACTTTACGGCGTTATCCCTTTAAAGGTTTATTAAGCGTCGATCTTGTTAATTATAGTCGGTAAAAATGTCCTCTTTTTACTTAATATATTTAATAACGACGTTATATCTTTTTAGGCGTTCCTTTAACCCGTTAAAAAACGATTTTATAACACTTATATAATATAGGTTAAGTTAAAGTAACGGCGTTCGTTTTATAAGTAGGTTTAGTTATAGTCGTTAGTTTAAACGTTATATTATTTAAGTAAGTAACCGTAAAAGCTTTGTAAGTTAAAGACTAAGAAGGCGGCGAGTGTTTACGGTAAGTTTATTATTGGTAACGGGTTTATTACTAGTAACGGGCTCGGTGTCGACGCCGGCGTAAGCTTTAGTGTCGGTTTTAACGTTGTCGCCGGCGTAAGCTTTAGTATCGGTTTTAGTGTCGGTTTTAATGTCGGTTTTAATATAAGCTTTAACGTAGGTTTTAACGTAGGTTTTAACGTAGGTTTTAACGTAAGCTTTAACGTAGGCTTTAACGTAGGCTTTAGCGTAAGTTTTAACGTAAACTTTAGTGTTAGCTTTAACGTTAACTTTAACGTCGTCGCTAGTGTAGGCTTTAATATAGGCTTTAACGTAAACTTTAACGTCGTCGCCGGCGTAAACTTTAGTATAGGCTTTAGCGTAAGCTTTAACATAAGCTTTAATATCGTCGCCGGCGTAAACTTTAGTATCGTCGTTAGTGTAAACTCTTATATCGTTATTAACGTAGGCTCCGGTATAGGCTTTAACGTAAGTTTTAACGTAAGCTTTAGTGTAAGTTATAAACTTATAGTATCCTTTTTCTTTTTTTATATATACCGTCGTTATAATAAACAACGTACTTTTTTCTTTTTTTCTTTTATTTTATAAATGTTTCGTATTAGTTATAACTTATATTTTTTTTTATACTTTTTTTTTACGATTTACGTAGTAATCTTTTTTTCTTCTTTTAATAAATGTTTTTTTTACGTTATATTAAATAAAACAGTATAATTAATTTAAAAAAAATAAGAAAAATTTAAGAATACCGTTAAAAAAACCGTATGTAAATACGTATATAAAAACACGTATAATAATAAATAAAAAAAAAAAACGTTATTAATTATTTAAAGATTAAAACGTTTAATTATTATAATTATATAGTACGATTTAGAATAAATCGAAAGTCGTAATAATTTTAAATAATAGCTATGTAAAAAAAGGGTGGGGCGTTGGAAAGGGTGGTTAAGAATACGTAGTTTAAAAAAAAAGAGTGGTTAGGAAGTAGGGGAACGACATTAAAGGTTATAATGTTTTTTAGTAAGGATTCGTTATTATAAGGAAGGCGTAGGAAGGGGTGGTTCGATAAAAGGGGGGAAGGGGAGTATAATAAAGAACGGTACGATAAAAAAAAAAATAAGGTAAAAAAGGAGAAGTGGTAAGAAAGGGGAGAAGTAGTAGGAAAGGGGAGAAGTAATAGGAAAAGGGAGAAGTGATAAAAAAAGGGGAGAAGTGATACGAAAAAGGGAGAAGTAATACGAAAAAAGGAGAAGTATTAATACGAAAGGGGAAAAGTGTTAATACGAAAGGGGAGAAATAGTTACGTAATATTAATAATTAATTATAACTTTAGTAAAACTTTTTTAATAAATATAAAAATAATACCGTTATGATTGTTGAATTATTCTGGATTTAATAGTGTATAATGTGAAAGTAGTTTTTGTTGAAACTTACCCGACTTTTTTAGTGTGATTCGGGTGTTTAGGAGTTAGGGGGTGTGTTTAGTTAGGCTTTTCGGGACTGGGTGTTGGGGGCGGGTTTTTACTACATGTTCGGTGGGTTTTTTAACGTTTATCCGTTAAGGTAATATTTAAACTGTGTGGTGGGGGGTTGTTTAGGCGTTTAGGAGTTAAGGGGCGTGTTCCGTTAAACCCTTCGGGGTTAGGTACTAGGGGTGGGTTTTTATTACGTATTCGGCGGGCGTTTTAACGTTTATCCGTTAAAATAATACTTAAGTTACGCGGTGGGGGGTTACGTAAACACCTTTTAAAACGGGCGGTCGGCGGCGGTCTTAATCCCCGTTAACCGTTCGTTAAACTATTTAAAGGCGTTATACGTAAAAAACGAGTAAATAACTATTTCTTTTAACTTAAATGGTAGGCCGGTTTCGATTATTACTTTATTTAATATTTTCGACTTAACTTAATAAGTTTTATTAAATTAACGGTTATTATAAAAACCGTCGCCGGTTACGTTTAACGTTAAGTCGTTTTAAACGGTGTAGTAAAATAAGTCCGTACTAAGTATTTAAATAACTCTCCGTAAACTCTTTTTTAATACTAATTCGATTTTTTTTTTTAAAAACCTTTAAACCGTAATAAAGGGGGCCCGGTTAACCCCTTTTACGTTTTTTACCTTTAGTACCTACGTATACGTAATTACGTTACCGTTAAGTTTTAATAACGTAAAGTTAAAGGAATACTACTTAATCCGTTTATAGTCTTTACACCTTTAATCCTTTTTTAAGCTTTAACTTTAATAGTTAGTAATAGCGAATAGGTTAAAGGTTAAAGACGTAACGGGTAGAATTTAGTAGGTTAAGGCGATTAAGTGTAATAGTAAACGGTATTAAGTATTAACCGCGCCCTTACTAAACGCGTCTTTTACAATTTTAAAAAACCGTTTAGTTAATTTACGGAAAACGATGTTACTTTAACTATAGCGCGGTTTTACGGGTTAGCCCTACTTAAATAAAAACTTTAATAAAAAATACGTATTTAAATAGTTTAATTTAGGTAAATTAATAAATTTAAATAACGTAAGGTAAGACCGCGACCGGTTACGGTCGTAAAACATATTAATTATCCCGTTTTAATAAAATAACGGTAGGTTATCGTACCCGTACCGAGCCCGCGCCGTTAGGACTAACTTTTACGTATTTAATTAAACGTTACGGTTTAAAATACGCCTTTAAACGTTTAAGTTAAACTAATAGATTACTAAAACGTAAAGTACCGTTATTTAACTTTAACGGGCCGTTATTAAACGTTATAGTATAAGTAGGTAAGGTTAAAATAAAGTTTAAGCGAGTTAAACGAACTATATTAACCTTTTAACGTTAACGACGTTTTAACGAAGTTTATATTATACTACGTACTAATATAAAACCGTACGGTGTCGGAAGGTTCGGACGATATACTCGTTTAAACGTTAATAGGTTTAGTTAAACTTACTAGGCTTTTACTACTTAAACTTATAACGGTTTATTAACTTTAAAACACTTAGTCCCTTTATTTTTAACTGTTTTTAATGTTTAGTCGTCCGTTATACGTATAGTAGGGCGCGCCGTCGGCCGGCGTAGTTAGTCGTAGAACGTTCGCTCTTTTTATTATCGGAGCCGTTAACCTTAATACGGGTGTTAGTAACGTTAACGGTGTTATTAAAGGGCGCGTTACCGTTTTAGTCGTTATTATTATTTTAGTCGCCGTACTCGTCTTACTCTAACTCTCCTTTAAACGCCGACGGTGTATTAGTGTTTAACTTGGTTTTTAATTCGTTGTAGGTTAGGGTGGGGGGGTTTTCGGGCGCCCCCGCTTTTTTACGATCCGACGGTTTAGTGTTAAACTAAGGGTTGTTATAGTTTGTCCGGCGTAAGTTATTTAAGCGTGTCTCGTTTACTTAGTGCGCCTTACGGTTTTAGGCGGGTTACGGGGATAAAGGGCCGTTACAAGTAGTATCGTATCGGTCGTGTAACTATTAACGGCGGTATTACGTTAACCCGAAAATAATTTAGTCTTAGTATAATAAGTTAGAACTATAATAGTGTCGGAATAGGTGGACGAGGATGTAAAGGGTTACGGAGTAGTTATTAAAAAAGGTTTTTTTACTTTTAATACGGGCGTGTTTAAGGGTGTAGTAATAACGGTTAATTTAAGTGTATTAAAAGGCGAAGGCGTTTTTAAACGGTACGGTGAATTAGGGGAGCGCCGTTAGGTTTACCCTTTTTTATAATATAGGTTTAACGGGGGTTATAACGGTTTACGCCTTTTAAATTACGTTAAATAAAGTTAGTAAGACGCGGTATTTTTAACGGACTTTATATAAGTTGGCCGTACCGTTTATAGTAGTAAAGTAAACGCGCCGTTTTATTTAGTAGTACGCGTCGAGGGTGTTTTATAAAAGGTTATACTTAATACGGGCGGTTTAGTGTAAGGCGTTAAAATATAGCTTATTATAAGTTAACGCGTTTAAATTATCGTTTTAAAATATATAAACTTTTTAACCGTTAAAGGGCGCCTTATTTACGGTATATACTTACGTATACTTAAAGTCGCTGGCGGCGTCGGGCCTTTTAAGTGTAACCTTAATAAATAACGTATAAACGTTTTTAGTTATAGTTTATAAATAAAGGGTAATAGTCGGGGGGGTGTAGGCGGGGCCGTTTGTATAACGGTTAAACGTGGTTTATTTTACGCGGGTTTGATAGTTATAACGGTGTTGTACGTAACGTTCGTTACGGAGTACGGGTTAGTTAAATGTGTTAGGTTAGGCGGCGTAGTTTTAGACTTACGTGTTATATTATAACGTAACGTCGTTTATATAATAACGGTGTAATAGTAAGGTCGACCGGGCGTTAGTGCGGTTTATAGTTATAAAGGTTAGTGTGTATTATTTTATAATATTAATAAAGACTTTATAACGGTTAAGGTGTATTATATTAAAAGTGTAGTTTTATTATTATTAAAATTCGTAAGTAAGTGTAGTAAAATACGTATTAACTTTATTTTAGTTTAACGTAAAGTAGGACTAAATTTAATATATTTTTATATTTTTAACGGAAAAATAAAAGTTAAAACCGGTTAAGTTATAAACTTTTAAAACGTTTTACTTTTTTAACCGTTTTACTACCCGCCGTATTTTTATAGTGAGCCGGACGACGTGTCGCGTTTATAAGTATTTAATAATAACTTATTAGTAACGTTTATTATATTTAGACGTGGCGTAGGCGTCGTTTTAGTTTATAGTAAAAGTTTTTTTTAACGTTTTATTTTTAACGTACGCGGTGGTATTAACGTACGTTTATATAATAGAGAAATAAGCGGTATAATTAGTATTTTTAAATATTATTTTAACGTTTTCGATCGTAAACACCGCCCGGATAACGAGTATTATTACTTTTTTATATTAAAGTTTGTATTACTACGTTAATACGAACGTACGTAATAAGTGTTTTAATAACGTAATAGTTAAGCGTTCGTCCTTCGTATCGTCGGTTAAATTATTAGTTTAACGTTATTTTTTTTAAAAGAGGGTGTAATAAAGAAAGGGGAAGTAAACGTATACTAATATATTATTTTACTTTTTAATTTAGTTAAACGGGATTTAAAGGATGTAATAAAACGGGACGAGGCGTAACGTACCGTTTAACCCGGTTATATTTAAAAGTTACGTTTATAAGTGTACGTTAACGGTTACGTTATACTATAAGTAGTAGTTCGTAAACTATTTTAAGTCGGTTTAAAGGAAGGAGAAGTCGTTAGTAAACCTTATAACGTTATTAACGTTAAAAGACGTTATTAATAGTGTAACGTTCCTCGTATATTAGGCGTACTAGGCCGTTATGTATAAACTCGGGGGTGTAGGACTTTACGGCGTTATCCCCTTAAAAGTTTATTAAACGTCGATCTTATTAGTCGTAGTTAATAAAAATGTCTTTTTTTCGTTTAATATATCCGGTAACGGCGTCGTGTCTTTTCGGGCGTTCCTTTAACCCGTTAAAGGACGATTTTATAATACTTATGTAATATAAGTTAAGTTAGAGTAACGGCGTTCGTTTTATAGGTAGGTTTGGTTATAGTCGTTGGTTTAGGCGTTATGTTATTTAAATAAGTAGTTATAAAAGCTTTATAAGTTAAAGATTAGGAAGGCGGTGAGTGTTTACGGCGGGTTTATTATTAGTAACGGGTTTATTATTAGTAGTAGGTTTGGTATCGACGTTAGTGTAGGTTTTAGTATCGGTTTTAACGTCGTCGCTAGTGTAGGTTTTAGTGTTAGTTTTAGTGTCGGTTTTGGCGTCGTCGTCGGTGTAGGTTTTAATGTAGGTTTTAGTGTAGGTTTTAGTATTGTTATTAGTGTAAACTTTAATATCGTCGTCGACGTAAGTTTTAGTGTAGGTTTTAATATAGGTTTTAGTGTAGGTTTTAGTGTCGGTTTTAACGTCGTCGTTAGTGTAGGTTTTAGTGTAGGTTTTAACGTAGGTTTTAGTGTCGTCGCTAGCGTAGGCTCCGATATAGGCTTTAGCGTAGGCTCTAATATAGGTTTTAACGTAGGTTTTAACGTAGGCTTTAGTGTAAGTTATAGACTTGTAGTATTTTTTTTCTTTTTTTATATATACCGTTATTATAATAAACAACGTACCTTTTTCTTTTCTTTTTTTATTTTATAAATAATTCGTATTAGTTATAACTTATATTTTTCTTTATACTTTTTTTTTACGATTTACGTAATAATTTTTTTTTTTTTTTTAATAAATGTTTTTTTTATATTATATTAAATAAAATAGTATAATTAATTTAAAAAAAATAAAAAAAATTTAAAAATACCGTTAAAAAAACTATACGTGAATACGTATACGAAAACACGTATAATAATAAATAAAAGAAAAAGACGTTATTAATTGTTTAAAGATTAAAACGTTTAGTTATTATAATTATATAGTACGATTTAAAATAAATTAAAAGTCGTAATAATTTTAAATAGTAGTTATGTAAGAAAAGGGTAGGGCGTTAGAAAAAGTAGTTAGGAATACGTAGTTTAAAAAAAAGGAGTGGTTAAGAAGTGGGGGAACGATATTAAAAGTTATAATGTTTTTTAATAGGGATTCGTTATTATAAGGAAGGTGTAAGAAGGGGTGGTTTAATAAGGGGGGGGAAGGGGAGTATAATAAAGAACGGTACGATAAAAAAAAAAATAAGGTAAAAAAGGAGAAGTAGTAAAAAAAGGGAGAAGTGGTAAGAAAAGGGATAAGTGATAAGAAAAGGGAGAAGTAATATAAAAAAGGGAAAAGTAATACGAAAAAAAGAGAAGTGATACGAAAAGGGGAGAAGTGTTAATACGAAAAGGGAGAAGTGTTAATACGAAAGGGGAGAAGTAGTTACGTAATATTAATAATTAATTATAACTTTAGTAAAACTTTTTTAATAAATATAAAAATAATACCGTTATAATTATTAAATTATTCTGGATTTAATAGTGTATAATATGAAAGTAGTTTTTATTAAAACTTACCCGACTTTTTTAGTGTGATTATTAAATTATTTTAGATTTAATAGTGTATAATATAAAAGTAGTTTTTATTAAAACTTACTTAACTTTTTTAGTATAAATAATAATAAAGTCGATTAGGCGTTAACGTAGTTTGTAATCGTAAAGGTTAACGTATATTATTTTATAATATTAATAAAAACTTTATAACGGTCGAGGCGTACCGTATTAAAAACGTAATCTTATTATCGTTAAAACTCGTAAACGAACGTAATAAAATACGCGTCGACTTTATTTTAGTTTAACGTAAAGTAAAACTAGATTTAATATATTTTTATATTTTTAACGAAAAAATAAAAGTTAAAACTGGTTAAGTTATAAACTTTTAAAACGCCTTATTTTTTTAACCGTTTTACCGTTTATTATATTTCCGTAACGAACCGGACGACGTATTACGTTTATAAATATTTAATAATAACCTATTAGTAACGTTCGTTATATTTAAACGTAACGTAAACGTCGCTTTAATTTATAATAAAAACCCTTTTTAACGTTTTACTTTTAACGTATACGGCGGTATTAACGTACGCCCGTATAATAAAAAAATAAATAATATAATTAATATCTTTAAATACTATCTTAACGTTTTCGATCGTAAACGCCGCCTAAATAACGGGTATTATTACCTTTTTATACTAAAGTTTATATTACTACACTAATATAAACGTACGTAATAAACGTTTTAACGACGTAACGGTCGGGCGTTCGTCCTTTACGTCGTCGGCCGGGTTATTAACTTAACGTTATCTTTTTTAAAGGGGGGTATAGTAAAAAAAAAAGAAATAAACGTATACTAATATATTATTTTACCCTTTAATTTAATTAAACGGGATTTAAAAGACGTAATAAAACGGGACGAAACGTAACGTACCGTTTAACTTAGTTATACTTAAAAACTACGTTTATAAGTATACGTTAATAATTACGTTATATTATAAATAGTAGTTCGTAAACTACTTTAAACCGGTTTAAAAAAAAAAAAAGTCGTCGATAAACTTTATAATATTATTAACGTTAAAAAACGTTATTAACGGCGCGGTGTTCTTTATATATTAAACGTATTAAACCGTTATATATAAACTTAAAAGTGTAAGACTTTACGGCGTTATCCTTTTAAAGGTTTATTAAACGTCGATTTCGTTAGTCGTAATCGGTAAAAATATCCTCTTTTCGTTTAATATATCCGGTAACGGCGTCGTATTTTTTTAAACGTTCTTTTAACCCGTTAAAGGACGATTTTATAATATTTATATAATATAAACTAAATTAAAATAATAGTATTCGTTTTATAAATAAGTTCGGTCGTAATTATTAGTTTAAACGTTATATTATTTAAGTAAATAATTATAAAAGCTTTATAAGTTAAAGATTAAAAAGGTAGTGAGTGTTTATAATAGGTTTATTATTAATAACGGGTTTATTATTAGTAATAAGTTCGGTATCGACGTCGGTGTAAACTTTAGTGTCGGTTTTAACGTTATCGTTAGTATAAACTTTAGTATTAGTTTTAATATTAACTTTAACGTTAGTTTTAACGTCGGTTTTAACGTAAGTTTTAACGTAAGTTTTAGTATTAGTTTTAACGTCGTTACTGACGTAAACTTTAATATTAGTTTTAGTATAAGTTTTAACGTAAGTTTTAACGTAAACTTTAACGTAAGTTTTAATATCGGTTTTAACGTCGTCGTTAATATAAACTTTAGTGTCGGCTTTAACGTAAACTTTAATATAGGTTTTAACGTAGGTTTTAGTATAAGTTTTAACGTTAGTTTTAACGTCGTTACTAGTATAAGCTTTAATATTAGTTTTAACGTCGTCGTTAACGTAAACTTTAATATAAACTTTAACGTAAACTTTAATATAGGTTTTAATATCGTCGTCGATATAAGTTTTAATATTATTATTAATATAAACTTTAATATAAACTTTAACGTAAACTTTAATATAAATTACTTTTTCTTTTTTTATATATACTATTATTATAATAAATAACATACCTTTTTCTTTTTTTTTTTTATTTTATAAATAATTTATATTAATTATAACTTATATTTTTTTTTATACTTTTTTTTTATAATTTATATAATAATCTTTTTTTTTTTTTTAATAAATATTTTTTTTATATTATATTAAATAAAACAATATAATTAATTTAAAATAAATAAAAAAAATTTAAAAATACTATTAAAAAAACCGTACGTAAATACGTATATAAAAATATATATAATAATAAATAAAAAAAAAACGTTATTAATTATTTAAAAATTAAAACGTTTAATTATTATAATTATATAATACGACTTAAAATAAATCGAAAGTCGTAATAATTTTAAATAATAGTTATATAAAAAAAAGGTAGGGTGTTAAAAAGGGTAGTTAAAAATACGTAGTTTAAAAAAAAAGAGTAGTTAAAAAGTAAGGGAACGATATTAAAGGTTATAATGTTTTTTAATAAGGATTCGTTATTATAAAAAAGGTGTAGGAAAGGGTGGTTTAATAAAAGGGGGGAAGGGGAGTATAATAAAAAACGGTATAATAAGAAAAAAGATAAAGTAGAAAAAGAGAAGTGGTAAAAAAAAGGAAAAGTAATAAAAAAAAGGAAAAGTAATAAAAAAAAAGAGAAGTAATATAAAAAAGGGAGAAGTAATACGAAAAAGGGAGAAGTAATACGAAAAAAGGAGAAGTGTTAATACGAAAAGGGAGAAGTGTTAATATAAAAAAAAAGAAGTGGTTACGTAATATTAATAATTAATTATAATTTTAATAAAACTTTTTTAATAAATATAAAAATAATACCGTTGTAATTATTGAATTATTCTAGATTTAATAGTGTATAATGTGAAAGTAGTTTTTGTTGAAACTTACCCGACTTTTTTAGTGTGATTCAGGCAACGATCCCGGGCTTCGACATCGTTAGAACAGATGGAAAAGAATATGTATCGTAGAATGATAGTTCGAGTGACGGACATTACCTTAGATGTAAATCTATTGTTAAAGCCCTGTATGTACGGATACGGATCCTTATCCACAGGCTGGTAAGTAAAACCCTCCGTGGCTGCTCGACCCGAGACAGGCGGCTCTGCAGGGGAGGGAAGACGTTCCATTGTCTCGCCAATGCCCAGGACGAATTCGCCCATTTCGGTTGCGATAGCCTTAAGGATGAAAGAATGCGTAGGAAGATCACAAGGTGCTTAGAACAGCCGAAAGGTCGGCAACAGAGACAATAGGGGAAAGAAGATAAGTATGAAGCTGGTCGCAAGGGAAAAAAACAAAGTTGAGGTCATAGATGTCTACCACCCCTCTTATGCCAAGTGAAGGCTATGTTTCCAAATTATACGTAGTCAAGGAAGGGCGAATCGGTGGCCTTACAAGCCTACAGCCTAACCTGCCTGCCGGCAGGAAAAATTGATTGCAGGATCAGCGGGAAGTCGATAGTTTCGTTGAGACACTGGGGACTCCGCAATGAATGCTTCGCCCACGGCACTAATCGCGCTGCGGCCACGCCCATTTTTTTCGACCCAGATCTTGTTCCTACTGAAGGTGGGACGAGGCACGATTACTAGCTGGTCAGTGCGGAAACCGGCCGGCAGCGAAATGGCCGACCTTCTTATCATTCTCCACCGACTGCCTCTCTTGTCTTATCGAGCCTGTGCCTATCTTTACTCGGCAGGCAGGATATAAACATGATGTGCCAGCCGAACACAATCACTCAAGGAAAAACATTCTACTGTCCCCCACGGATGCTGCTACAGCGACGAAAAGGCTTCTGCTTACGCACAGAACATACAGTGGAGCATTGTAAGGATGGACAGCAACCAACAGCTTACAGGAGATCCAGCCGGGGCCGGCCGAGAACGGGTCAAGCTGACAAGAGCCAGTGTGGCCTGTCGAAGGTTAGTTCTTGCGTGTCATCCTGCGGCGTTGTCTGTGGCCCGTGTTCTATTCTATCTAACGTGGATCATAGATGCCGTCGATTGCGGACAAAGTGCACCACCCGTAGTGGCACAGCGCCTTGTGATGGCTGTCAGCGAGCGGGCACCCAGTATTACAGTGCATGGTGGGGCCTAACCGTGCAATTGCCTCCCCTGGCGGATGTGTCTTCGCGGCCACCTAGAGCTGATTTGTGCCCAGCATTTTCCCAACGCGCGGGCATAGCCATTTTGACAGAGGGGTGAGTAGGTTCCCTGCCACGCAATTTTCCTCCAGACCCGCGGTCTCATACTTGCCAGTACCGCGTGGAGAAATCTCAAAAGCCTAAGCAACCAACGGCGGCAACGGAAAATCCAAATGTTGTGCTCCCTCGGCGGCCTGACATAGCAATGCCAGAAATGTAAGTTCATCCAATAAGAGCCTTTCTGGGGACATGGTGGAAGAATACAGCAAAGCCGGACAATTTGGTTAAATATGATAACTTCTAATATTCTTGTTATTGAAGTATTGGCGAAGGCGTTGCACTAGCGTCTCCTTTTCCGACCCCCAGAAATTCACCACCTCTCTCAACATGCAACCAAACACAGAGTATTCTTCCTCCTCAGAGGGAAGTCATCGAAGGCTGCAAGGCTATGTGGACCTGTTGCTTCCAGGTTGGCTTCATTTCGAAGAGGCTGTTCTTGGAAATGCTATCCCAAGATATGAAATCCGTGCCGTTATTTTTGATATTGAGCATTCTGAGCGTTTCCTGTCGGTTCACGCCATGTCTCCTCAGGCGATATGGGAGCAGCAAGGCGGCCAGTGAATATTTCATGCAACAAGCATCTGCTCTTGTCCCAGATTCCATGTACGACCCGTCACTCGAGAATATCCAGGCATTTCTATTGCTGGCTTTGGCGCAATGGGGCCATGGAGACAAAGTCAGAAGTTCTGTAGGTCACGACAAGCGCTTCTTTGCGTTGTTTTCTTTCTTTTCATTATTGGCTGCTGACAGTGATACTCTAGACGCATATAGGAATAGCCGTCAGAAGTGAGCACACCGAATAGGATGGCAAAAGTGCCTACTGAATACGGATGCCAACGCCCGGCGTCACCTTTAGAACAAATGGTACCCAATGCAGATTTAAAAAATACTGACATGGATTTTGTAGTGGCAGGACTACTCCAACTGCATCGAGAAGAGACGTACAATCTGCCGGTTAATGCCACAACTGAGGAGATTGTCAAAGCCGAAATAGCAAGAAGGACGTTCTGGGTTTTGGAAAGTATGCAAACATTACGTGGACGCGGGTCTTTGCCTCTTTCCGGAAACGCTTTACTTCGTATTGACCATGAACGTTTACTATTTTAGCCGAGGACAATCTGCATACGAGCCATGCATCGCCAGTGCCATTCAGCCTCGATGACATCACGGCTCTCCTACCATGTGAGGAAAGCGACTTTGCCTTTGGCCGACTTCCCGCCGCAAGAGCTGCTATGCCCGGAACGAAAGCCGCACAGCACCACCCCGAGCTTGTATCACTACCCTCGCGTTCCCTCTTCGCCACACTTCTACAAGCCCACAGTCTATGGGGCAGAGTTGCACGTAGTGCACAGCCGGCCGAATTTTCTTCTGATGGTTTGCCCCCGTGGGAGGCAGGGAGTGGCTTCCATATCATGTGCCAAGCATTGACCGACTGGGAGAAGGGCATTCCTGAAAGCCACAGGTGGAGTGTATGGAACATGCGTGGCCACAGCGCCGAGCAAGTGCACTTGGCGTACCTCAGCGTTGTTATGGTCACACGTCTAGCCAATATTGTTGTTCGGCGAGTGTTCTTGAGCGTGTAAGTGCTTGACTTTGTTTAACATTAACTAGGATAGAAAACGGAAGTTCGGTGTCTAACGAAAAGCAGGGCGGTTGCAAATGTCACGAAACAAAGCTGTGACAATTCACCAGGCGAGTTTTGGGAGACCTTGGCCGACGAGCTATTCGAGAACGTCCAAAGATTGATGGAGCCCATTGAATGGTTCATGTCGACGAGCGCAGAAACAGATGGTTTTTCGGCAATCCTGGTAAGTTGGCACCGTTTGAACCTGGATTAGCGACTGTGATCCAATAGGCACTAACGCCATTCAAAGCTGTTTTCGCTTTACACCTGTGGAACTTTATATCTACAGCTACTACGGACGCCACAATGTATCAAATATCCTTCATCATTGCGACTTTTTTGATGTCTCGACTGCCAATACTAACAACATCGATCCAGTGTGTCCGCGGTTCTCTCCAATCGCTGCTGTGAAGTTGACACAGTCATTGGAAATGCTTGCCGAGTTCCAAAGTACCTGGCCCCTCGCATCGAAGTGGCTGGTATCATTGACAAAGGCTGCCTCCGTCGTCCAGCTTAAAAACGCTGCGGATGCAAGCGGTGGGGATACTGTTGTACGTCTTAGTACACACCCCAGTCCGATTAGAATTGATAAGGCTAACAGGATGATTTTCATAGACGGATGATCCTTCAAGTGTTATTCCCGACATCGACGACAGCTTGGCCAGTTGGGCGGTGCCCGCGAGTCTTGGGGTGCTTACTTCTGCGGCTGCTTCGGCGGCAAGAAATTCTGCTGTATCGGAGAAGCGACGAAGAATAAAAAACCGACACGAGCCAAACGCTGCAGACGAGCGCACGGAAGACAGCGCATCGTTTGAACAAGAACTGACAGAATTTTTGAGCATTGGGAGCTATGGCATGACAGATGTCTGGATACCATTTGATGATAGCTTGAGAAATTGGTGAACGACACTCTGTAGCCATTGTAGATACAGATTCAACTGCACGCTGTTTTATTATCGGTTCGTGGATATGCAAAATGCCGGCCGGAATCTCGGTGGGGGGCTGATATCTCTGATAGTGCGATAAAACTGCGGTGATTGATAAAGGTGATGCTTTGCCAGGTCGCAACATTTCGTAGGTGGCTAGAACTTATACTCCTTAATATTCACAGTTGCTGAACCCATCCCAGCCGAATTTCATACGCCGTACGCGAAACGACATATTTTTTCGTCATTCGACAGCATGGCCCCCGCCCTCTCCGCCGCAGACTACCCAGCGTATGCAGAGAATATATCCAACAAAACGCAGCCGCCGTTGGGATGGGGTAAACGCCCAGCTCTCATCATCCTAGACGTAGGCAAGCCATACTTTTCAGTGTCCTCGCCAATTTCGCTTTTGGAATCGACTTGTGGAACTGCCGCAGCCATTCCGGAAACCGTGGCAACCTTGAAAGCAGCGGCGCGCGCCGGTGGCTGCCCGGTAATATGGGTAAACACCATGTTCACCAACACAAATCTCCGCGATGCCGGTCTCTGGAAGCAGAAAATGTCCGGGGATATCCTCGGGGTATTCAATGAGAAAGACGAAACAAGGCAGCATGTCGGATTTCTGGATGGGCTATTACCACAACTACAGACAGAGAAGGATGCCACCACCTTGGCAGAGAATAGTATGCTTTCCGATCTCGCCGTCACAAAAAAGTTCGCCAGTGCCTTTTTTGGTACCAATCTTGCAACCCAGCTTCAGGTAATCGATGTCGATACCCTTGTGTTCTGCGGAGCAAGAACCGGTGGTGAGATCCGCCAGAGTGTCTTGGACGCACAGGGCCTGGGTTTCAGAGGCATCGTGAGTTCACCAAAGCCAAAACAAATTGCTCTCGAAGGGCATCACCAGCTGACAGATCATGACGTACTGAATAGATTGTTGGTGAGGGCTGCGCGGACACGTGCAAGGAGACGCATTTTGCCAATTTATTTGATATACAAGCAAAAATGGGAGATGTCGTCACCGCGGTGGCCGCAGTGGATGGCCTGAAAAGGGGGTGGGCTTAAATGCATAGTGAATACAGAGAGGCTACGTCGATTGCATTTCTGATATTCAAGATTACCTACCGTCCGTGGGAAGTCAATGGCAGCAGCCAGACAATAGATAGCCCTGTACCAAGAGCTCGTTATTGAGAACAAGAATGAGCATCAAGATTGCTTCTGTCACATAAACGAATGTTACGCTGATGAGAAGTCTTTCCACTAAATTGCGACCTGCTTCCCAGTCTGCTAGCCTCTTGTCCGAATTGGAGAGTCGTGCTTGGTGGGATGCTTATCGCGATGAAGGGGACGCGGCACTACCTGCATGGTGTGTATCCGGCAAATCAGCCGGCCGACGCAATGGATAAGGCCGAACCAGTTTCCTTCTGCCGGGGTCACTCTCTCCCAGCTTATCAGGCGTCTTGTTTTATAATGCCCTGTCCCACGCACGTTCTCTACATCATTATCCCATCTCTTCTTCAATCTCTCTTTCCTGCACGCTGTCTAATCTCCTCGGAACCAGCCGCACTAATCCCCCCCCCCATTTCCCCCCCAGCAAGACGCGGACCGCGCTGACAAGAGCGCCAGGAATGGCTGCAGTCTACTTCCCGCCACCGAGCCTCTTGGCAGCCGTGGCAGCATTTGCGTTTTTCGCACTCTACGTTGTTCCTCGCGTCTTTAGTAAAAGAAAGTACCACCTTCCACCTGGGCCACCCGGCGAGTTTCTTCTGGGCCATTACCGGAAAATCCCCTTTGTCGCTGCATTCAAGCAGTATGCGAAGTGGGCAAAAGAATACAGTATGTATTGCCTGTCCCCAAATCGACAACCTCTTCGGGCTGGGCGATGGGCCAATAACTGATTGCCTTGCAGATTCCGATGTTCTCTATTTTGAAACTCTCGGGACCAAATGGATCGTCCTGGATAGCTTAAAGGCGTCCGTTGACCTGCTGGACAAGCGAGGCGCCAACTATAGCGACAGGCCAAACTTCGTACTTTTTGAAGAGTGGGTGATTACTGTTATATTTACTGTTTGCGGCAATCAATTTTCTATCATGTCTGGTTTGCCTTTTTAACATTAGATTGCAGGATGGGATGGGCACCCACGCTGACATGGCTTCGTTGGGGCCCGCGGATGCAGAGACATCGCAAAATCTTGCAACCGGCCTTCAGCAAATCACAGGTCCGCCAGTACCAGGACAATCAAAGAAAACAGGCACTGCTGTGTCTTCGAAGTATTTTAGACGATCCAGGAAACTGGAACAGCTCTATACGGAGATTTGCAGTCGCCATTGTCTTGAACATCGCATTTGGTGTCGAGGTGGAGGGACCGAACAGTCCCTGGATCAAGATTGCAGATGACGCCGCAGAAGCCATTAGCAATTCCGGTGCCCCGGCGAGCAGCATCGTTGATCGCTTTCCCGCTAGTACGTGTCATAAAAGACATCCTTTGGCACATGATTCATATTTTATTAACATTGTGTAGCTCGTTATCTCCCGACCTGGCTCCCCTTCATGGAGCGGCTTCGCTACGCACGGAAGTGGCGCTGGGCTATTGAAGCAATCACAGATGTGCCTTTCAACCAGGCAAAACACGAAATTGTGGGCTATAATATGCCTAGAATTTGATTTTATGAAAAAGGGCCCTTCGTCGTACTAACAAGCTGGCTACATAGAATGAGAAGATTGTCCGCAAATGTTTTGCCCACGACCGACTCAGCATTTACAACACGAACGCAGAACAAGGAATCAGTAACGAATTCAACATGGATGACATCCGTGGCTCTTCAGCAGCCATCTATATTGCAGGAAATGACACCGTATGATCTTTCTTGTTCTGTTGGTTTCGCTTCTTGAAAGTGGAGCACCTGGCACTAACCCATCCCAACGTTCAGACGGCGACCACGGTGGTGCTATTCATCTTGTACCTCATGCAGAACCCCCGTGTACAAGCCAAGGCGCAAGAAGAAGTAGACCGGGTTGTTGGTACTGAGCGCTTGCCGATCTGGGATGATATCCCAAACTTGCCGTACCTGAACCTGGTTCTACAGGAGACATATCGCATGAATCCGCTGTCTCCCTTGGGGATTCCACACGCAGCTCTTGATGATGATGTATACAACGGGATGTTCATTCCTAAAGGCACCATTGTGTATCAAAACATCTGGTCCATGCACCACAGTGAAGGGGTGTACGCCGACAACACAACGTTTTGGCCGGAGCGCTATCTTCCAAGAGACCAAGGTGGCAATGCCGAGCCCCTGCCTGTCGGCAATTTTGGCTTTGGTCGTCGCGTGTGTATCGGGAAAAGCCTGGCCGAGAACAGCCTGATGATTATTCTCGTGAATATCGTTGCCACTATGAAGGTGGAATATCCCATGGACAAAGACGGAAACCGGACAGCATTTGAGCCAGAGTGGTCTTTCCGTGGACAGGCGTAAGTCACTTTCTTGGCGAGAGATTTTCTGACGTTGCTCTACTGACGTACTGTTTCAGGTACCCATTGCCTTTCCCGGCCAGTTTCTCACCCAGGTCGGCAAAGGCAGAGGAGCTGCTGAAGAACGCGTCTGCGAATGGGTTTTCTTTTTCAAAATAGGTAAGTCCAACGAAGGAAGGGTGCCAAAAACAAGTGAAGTCGTTTCTTGGGGTGGGCATATTTTTCTGTGTTATGTTTATGGTCTACCCGGGCCTGGCCTGCGCGGTGTAATTATTACACCGCATTGTAAGGCTTGCTCATGTTTGCGGGTTCCGTAAGAAGCGCCCGTACTGTAGAACACTAGAGAAAACACCACAGAGCGATGAACATCGACGCTTTTTCGAACGGTGGCCTTCTCCTGCCTTAGACCAAGCAATCACTTCATGATGAGCCGGACCAACCGTTTATTCCAAAGAGACTGCGCCGCCTTCCTGTTAAACTAGGGCCATCTATAATAGACAGCATCAACAACAAGAGCATCTCACCCATTGATTTAGGCATGAGATAGGATATGTGATTATTGTCGCCGCCAGGACCACCACCGTCACCATGTCCGACCTCAAGGAACTGGAACAATACGCGAGCGATATGTTACTTCAATGCTAACATGAAGCGCGACGCCTTGCCACACTACACTTCGGCCCGCTGTCGAGGGTATGTTGTGGAACCAAATCCACCCAAAAGAAGGAGCGGACGAAACCCCACAGAAACCAATCCTCAGCATCCTCCAGTTCACCTTGAAGCCCGGCACCGACAACTGTGATGAGTTGACGGCGCCAAGAAGTTGTGGGACGTCGCATTGTGTTATATCGGCTCTATCCGAAGTTTTTGCGCTCGAGCTTAAGCTGATGGGTCGGCGCCAGAGTTACCACTGGCCGGGGAAGCAGAGGCGACGGCCGGGGCGGCGGCCAGGGCAGCGGGGGCGGCAAAGGCGGCGATGGGGGCACCATTGGCGACAGCGGCGAAAACAGCAGCAAGTGTAGCAATAGCGGCGGCAGGGATGACGAGGGTCACATCGGCTGCAACAGAAGCATCAGCGGCAGCGGGGGCAACGGCAGCAGCAGCAGCAGCAGCATCAACGGCAGCGGGGGCAACGGCAGCATCAACGGCAGCGGGAGCGGCGGCAACAGCAGCGGCTTGGGAACGAGGTATGCCGTTAGGGAGAGGGAGCCGGAAGACGAGGCGGGCGGCGACGGTGATGCGCTGCGCGAAGGGCAAAGCGGCGGCGTCATCTAGTCCAGAACGTACACCGCCGTCACGGCTCACGTCGTTGAGCTCTAGATCTGCACCGCGGACTGGTCGCGAGTAGTGCGCTGCACCCGGCTCGGTTCCGGGCTCGATTTCAAATGCTCGTAGGACGATATAGTACCGCCAACGAGGCCGGGTGCCGTAAAACAGACAGCGCAGCCAGCCCCTTTCGAAGTCGATATTGGCTTCTCTCGTATACAGTTCCGAAATGTCGCGACGCGCCTCTGCCCGGAGAAGTTGCTCCTGGTCAAGGTTCGACCAGCGGTCCGCGTTGTTGACCCGACCTCTGTGATAGAGAAAAGCTAGGGTCGCAAACACACCGAAGGTCGCCGCCACCACACCAATGGCGGTGCTGCGTTGTCATTTCATTAATAAATAGGTCTCTCCGAAAAATGACATACCAGAGAACCTGAATGTGTAGGTCATTTGACTTACACGATGAGCTGGAGGAGTGGCAGGGCCAACATGGCGATAAGAGGGGGGGGCTTGGGCGAAAGACGGGGGGGGGGGGGGTGGTACGAGGCAAGCGATGCCAAAAAAGTGGAAAGGGTCAACGGGAAGCGACGAGAGAGCAGGTGGTGGTTATACGTGCAGTTGATCTTGTGAGGCTGGGACAAAACAACTTCAAGATCTGATGCACTGCATCGACCACAAGAATGGGACGGATATGTTCAACTCAGATCAATGCTGCCGTAGCAGCAAAGCCGGCAAGTGCAATATCAATAACAACAACGAGAATAACGGTACCTTCCTCTACATCCGTGTCTTAAAGCGTCACTGCATCGTACTTTCCAATAAATTACGTGTCGCCCTTGAGGTCGACCTAGTTGGGTTGTCATAAGTGCACCACGGGCGTCCATTAGGATCGCAGCTGCCGTCATGGTCGACTCGGTGCAGGTAAGAGCATTGTTGTAGCTGTGGTGATGGATGCATAGTATGCATGAAAGATAGGAGAGGGCAACGAGTGCGAGGGTTGGCAGGCGAACGTTGACCACATGTGGCAATGCAAGACGGTCAAATTCAAAGTCGACGGAATAGGCAACATCAAAGTGCAGAACAAGAAGGAATAAAGAAGGGTAGATTAAAGGAAAGGAAAAAAGATGACCACACTTTATCAAAAGCCATGGTGAGGACAAGACGAACAAAGACCACCACTAGCCGGATCGAATGGCGCAGATATTTATCAATAACCTGGTGTCTACGCAACCCCCGGCTGAAACCGATGCAAGTGTCAACGTCGTACACAACACTTACACGGCGTGCATATCAGACTGTGCACCGTGTGCACTGCCACTTGCGACAGACTCTGACAGCCGTACTTGGCGGTCTTATACGCTTTTCTATCGTAATGGCAATATCTTGCAAGAGAGGACAGTCGCTTCTGAAGAAGCACCCATCATGTTTGTGCACGCATTTGGTAGAGAGATTAATCAATGCAATCTGTGCAAAGGGGCAGCTACGATCACAACCTAAACCGGCAGGAGACCAAACACTACACTCAGCGTTGCCATTCAGAAATATTGCGTAAATGGAAACAATCAAAATACTGCGCGACAGTGTGCAGGGGCAATCAAAAAAACCCTCCAAAACGGAAGGTAGACACGAATGGGAAGGACTGTTTAGTCACCATTGCGTGACCTTCCTTGCCAGATCTACGAATCCAACGATCCATTTTAAGTCCTACGCCCTAGAATATGGATGCACGTCGAAGAAAGAAAGCCGAAGTGTGCGTTTTGGATAGAGCACTTGCTGCCTATTCCTCGTTCTGCGATTAGCTAAAATTTGGAGGTTGTGGCTTTCATGTTGCTACTAGTTGGGATCTCGTGATCTATAACTGTACTGCCGCTTTGCCCTTCAACCTACTGTTTTCTCTCTTTCATTTTGCAGTAGTCATGTACGGAGGATGACATTTTGTTACACAGTTGGTAGTTGGTAGAGTACACTATGTATGGGAAGGGACGATCACAACTCGGCTAAAAAAATTCCGCAAAGAAGCGGCGGTGCCATGTCATCCATCGTAGCCTCGTGATGAAATTGAGCAACTGCTGTTGGTGTTAGTTTACGGTGCTAGTACGCCGACAGCAGTATGAAATACGTCATAGTCATTGCCGATTACTACATATGGCGAACATTGATACGGGCGTTTTCATCTTTAAATGTTAACCGTGCTACCATCCCGTTTTTAGTTGCTTTTTTGTTCTCTTCTTGTCCGTCTTCTCAATTTTCCATTTTCTATCTTCTTCTAACATCGACAAAGTCTCTTTCTAACACAACTTGCTCGATTTCATACGCCCATTTACGGAAGACCAGCTGTCCAGACTATTTTCATTTTTGTTCTCGTTCACAATGGTCGCCATAGCAGTTGACGTCGTCTCCGAAAACGACAGCTCCTGCTGCACCCGCGTCTCCTCCACCACGACGCTGCTACAACCGCCGTTCTCACCATCGCCGCAGCCACAACCCCCCTTCGATCCTCTCCGGACGCCTATCCCCGTACCCGAGACAACGCCACTGCTGTCGCAAGCCAGCTACCCGTTGCGGCGGCAGGTATCGCCCGAGGACATAGAGGAGGATTTTGCCAGTGCTCTTGTCCATGCGTCCTGCCGCGTGCACGAGGCCATGACGGTGGCGACCGCCGCATGCAGTCAGCTGATCTACCAGTGGTCCGGTCTCGCGCCAGAGGCTGCTGCGTCCACCGCACGGGTGGTGGCCCGTAGCGGAAAACGCGGTACGCAACTGGGCATGCCGGTAGAGGCAGTGGTGCTGCAGACACTCTTGACCGCGGCGCAGATTCAAGTGGCGTCTGCCGGCGCCGCATTGGGCATGATTATCGATGCGCGCACCGAGGCCGTGGAGAAGGGACGCCTGCACCCCCTCTCGGCCCTGGCTACAACCCCCGATACCCCCGGTACCTTGAAGACTTCCAATACCGGCACCGCAGCCACCACCGCTGTTTTTTCCGCCTTTACCAACGGCACGACAACAAAAACCAACATGGACGGCTTCTACAGCGGCCTCAAGGACATGTTCGTTATCGTCTACTACGCGACCGAAATGGCTTGCCGGCGGTGGAAAAAAACCGTCAACGAACCCGTTTTTACGATGTTCAGTACCCTAAATCGCCGGGTACCTCGTCTTACAGAGATACAAACTGCAGCGCTTCGGTTGGCAGAACCTGGCGTTGCCACAGCCAGTGGTCTACGGGACGTTCTCGGAACCCTCGAATTCGAGATCGTCTCTGCCTCCTTGCAGACTCGGTCGCTGATGGAGACGGCCGTTGGTTTATCTAAATGGTGCCGAAAATGCCACCGGGGGAATCGGCTGAAGCGCACCATACAAATGGCAGTGCGCGTCGTAGGACGACAAACGGAGGCACCGTCCGCGGACGACGAGAACAATAACAATAACGACGTCGTCGTGGACAAGAATCTTAACTGGGCGCAAAAAACCTGTGAACGGGCTGTCATGGCCACCCGGACTTTAAAAGGGCGTCAAAGCCAAATGATTTTATATGGTATAGTCCGTTAACAAAAGAGACGAGCTATTCGGACGATGAAATCGGGTTATCCGTAGCAGGGTTAGCCGGTCGGCGCGCGCTTTTAGTTCATTTAGAGTAGGGGATCGCAAGCGGTATATGTACTACAGCGGTTCGCATCTTCATTACCTGCCAACGGAGAAAGGGGGCCGTTTATTATGGGGAATCCAGTCACCAGCACTTGTTGATGTGGGTTGTAGTCCCGCACTGGTGGAGTTTCCGGATGGCGGCGTGTAAGTTCTTCCTGAATAGTGCATCGGCGTGTCTAAGTAGCGTGAGGGCAGTGTTAGCCTCTAACAGGTGCTACAGTGTTCTCCTCGATGCTCGAGTCGGCTACGAAATCAAGTCGGGATACACAATCACATTAGAGTTTGCGACGGAAGATATTATTAAAAACTGGCCTAAAATGAGGGTGTCGGCTGAGTTGGCAAAAAAGATCGAGAGCATGCAAAGCAAAAAAATACGAGTGAATTATGAGCTTCTGTAAAAGGTTCATAGGTATGCAGTGGGAGGGTAAACTTGGGTGTCAAAACAATTCTCCATCCAGTTTCTGTCCAAAAAAACCATCATGTGATTAACGTCAGCTTGGTAAAGAGAAGCTTCAAGGCCGTCCAGTGGTGTTATACAGTCACCGACGGGCAAGACGTCAGTACCGGCAATGACGGTGGAAACATCAACAGTAGGCGTAAACAGTGCGCCGTGCCCGGAGTCAGCCTCGGCGAGAACCCGTACCGACGGAAGAAGCGGGCCACTGGCGATGGCCGACTGGGGATGCTTCACCTGCGACAGCCCAATATCTTCCAGGAATCTCTTCCTCTTCTCTAACGCACGTTTTCCCGCTGTGTCCAACTCCTTGTCGATCTGCCTAAGTACAATGTCTCGTGTCCGGCTACTGTCTTCAGTGATATTGCCGCCGGAACATGGCTCGCCAGTGTGTCGTAAGAACTGATTTGCCGACCCTAAAATACGGTCGTACACATCTTGTATCGCAGGCGACGTCTGCATCAATCGTATTGTAATCTTTTAATAAAGGGCCAGAGATGTAGCGGCGGGGAACGCGGCCGGGAACGTACGTTGTTGAAAATGTCTGCGGAGATCATTGCGCCTAGTAAACGGACGAGGTCGTTTGCATGGCCGGTAAGATAATGGTGTGCATTGGCATCGCTGTTCAAATGTTTATCCTCCTCGTCCCCGTCGCTGCTTCCTTCCTCGTCATCTGCTCCATCGTCTTGATTCAATGCCAAATGGGCTCTGCAATGATCGAGCTCGGCGATAATATCCGATTTCCACTTTTCAAAGTTTGGTCGCCCGGGTCTATGAGAATTAGCTTTGCGCGATCGTAACAGGCGTAGACAAAGGTACTAGGGAAGGCAGAACAAGTACACTATCTCGCCTGCCTTTTCATACAGCATTACCCCGGTGATGTACTTGCTTCTAGCTACAAGGGTTTAACCAATAATATCAAGGATACAGTAGGAACTCTTCCAAAACGCCCCACTGGATGTAGTGGGCCTACATAGCCAATCACATTTTCGAATCTGAACGAAATTCTTGAAGCATCGGCAGGGGTCTTACAGGGGTCTTCAGTAGGGCCTCGCAGTGAATCGTGTAGGCATATTAACGATGGTGACATATCATGTGGTTTATTGTCTGATAAGCCAGCGCACGAATGTCTTTCTCGATAACCCAAACTTATCTACCACCCACCTGCCCTTTAGGTATCGGCTGAATCCACGCAACAGCGAGATTCGCTCCTACGCTGATAGCGCCCATGATCCAGATCGACTTAGCATAGGCGGTGCCGTTATAGCGGAAGATGATCGCAAAGATGATGCCCCCTAAATTGCCGCTCGCGCCGACGAGCCCAGAAACAATACCTATTTCAAGTAAGATTAGAGAAAATATGAAAGTAAGGGAATAGACGAAAAGGATGAAAAAGAAAAAAAGCCACGGCAGTGGAATAAAAATAGTAAAAACGTGGACTCACCATTCGCAAATGGGTGCACATGTGGCACCACGGAGAAGCTGGCGCCATTGGCAGCCTCGAGGAAGAAAGCCAGTCCGGCCATGAGACCAAACATGGTGCTTTCACTGTGCGGGTCCGACAAGCCGATGGCGAGCTCAAAGGCGCCCGTGATGACGCCCAGGAAGGTCAACCAAAGCTTCTTGGCCCAGACGGAGTGCGTGTGCCGGTAGATGTAGTCACCAATCAGGCCACCGGCAGGCCGAAAGAAGACGTTGAGCAGGCCGAACATGGCGGCCCAGTTGCCTGACCCTGTCTGGCCCAGAGCAGGGAAGTTCTTGTAGTAGTAGGATCCGATGGTGGAGTCAATCACCAGCTCGGCGCCTGGTTTACCACTGGTTAGACGATATGAGACTCGTAGGGGGGGAAACAGAACTCGGGAATCTCACCAAATGAGCAAGCATATGGCGCAACCAGTGCCAGAGACTGCAGGCTGAAGATAACGGACAGAGCCTCCCGCAATGTCGGGTTGACAACCATTTCGCCTAGAGCGGTGGTCACGATCTCGGAGTTCGGGTCGGGTGCAGCACCCTCGAGCTTAAAAGGCTCCCTCTCTGGCACCGGCGACTCGAGTTTCAAAGGTTCCTTCTTCTCCTTCTCCCGTGATGATGACGGCTCCTCCTTGAACAGGGAGCCGTCGGAGTTCAGAGCCTGGACCACCTGCTCCTCCGAGAACATCGGCCCAGAGGGTGGGGATCCAGACTCGCCTTCGATGATGAGATGCCGCTCCGACCACTTGCCCGTCGGCGTGTCTTCACACAAACAGAGCATGGAGATGGCGACCACCACAATGAGAATGAAAGGAACAATGAACGCGACCCGCCACGCCACGTGGTCGCTGAGACCCCGGGAACTGACGAGAGAATTGAATACGGCGGGCATGACGAAGCTGAAGAGAAACAAGGAAGAAGAAGAATGTCAGCAAGAGACGGGGGATACAAAGCAGACGATGCCGAAAAGGAACGAGCGAACATACTAAGCAACGCCACCACCGGCGTTGCCCCAGCCGCCAGCCAGGGCGTTGGCCGTGCCGACCACGTTCTTGTCGAAGAACCCGGTGCACCACACCTGGCAGGGCACAAAGGTGGCACCAAGGATGCCAATAAAAAATCGGAGGGCGATAAGGCCATTTGCGTCTTTGACCACCCCCGCCAGAGCCGTCGGGATGGCGCCGCAGAGCAGGGTTCCCACGAACACATAGCGCGGCCCGAATCTGTCACAGAGGGGACCGGCCACCATGCGAACGACGAGCCTGTTGAGGTATCACGGTCAGCGAACTTTCTTGTGCAGATGTGGTAAAATGGCGTCGTTGTCAAGGAGTGACGTACGTCGCGAGCAGGGCTACCATGTTCGAGTTGGCCACTTCAGCTGGGGTCATCTTCAGATCCTTCTTGATCGTGATTGTCAACTGTGCAGTTGGAAGAATTGTGTTAGCATTGCAGTCCAGATTAAGATGGAGACAGTTCAAAGAGTCGGGACGGGTCGTGAGAATAGTACTAGAAGACTCACCAGTGGGGGAAAGGCAAACCAGGACAGGAACGCTGTCATGAAGCCGAGCCATGAGAAAAAGAACACCCGGCCATATCGGTTCACGGGGTTGAAGATGGGCACCGACAATGCCTTCTGTGTCAAAGTGTTGACCTCCGGTTGACCGAAAAAGATGATTGGATTTTCTACGGCCATGATGTTTTGTAGTTTGTGCCGCGCAAAAAAAACTAGGATGGTTGATGGGGACTTGCAATGTCCTCTACAACAAGAGCGATTTCAATACCGAGTCCATGGTCGAGTGTGCAGTATTTAACAGGAAAAGACGATTATTTTCATTACATTCAACGCCACAGCTGGGTCCGTTGATCGTATGTTGCAATTTCATCGAGGGTCTTACACCATGCTCTGAAAATGTAGGTAGAGTCCAAAAGAGGCAGTGAATAGCATGGATGCTGTCCCGTGACCTCGGAAGGACATGGCCTAGATTGCTCCAAAGGAGCTTTTCTTCTCCGCGGACACTTCAGTTTGGGAGTTGAACACATAAAACGGCCTCCTTATCTCTTGGCTTCAGAGACAGGCGACACGGAGTAGATAAGGGGCAAAAGCAGGGTCTCCGCGGGTGCCCTGATGAAATAGCGGGCCTGTGATTTGTCCGTCAGATCCAAGATCTTGCCTTTATCAATAGATCGGCGTAAAATGTCCTTACCCCCACGTGAAGCATTCAAGAGAGCAGTCTTTTTTGCAATTTCGACCATATGGATGACGCTGGGGTGACGCCGGTAGCTGCCCGAAACACACAGAGATAAGGCACCGTTGCACGTGAAGTCAGATTTTGACGCAACCTTCTACCGCATATAGCACAACGAACAACGAACAACAGCAAAGAAAGAGCTACATGCGTTACAGCAACATTGGCGTATGGTCGATCATATTCGTTCCGTACTACGTAGTCGTACACGACACTAAGCTACTCATAAAATTTCGCTTTGGAGGTCCAAGTACATTTGTGCTGTCGCGGTTCTAACCTGCTTCGTGAGTGTGCTATAATTACCGATAATTTATTATGCAGGTACATCAAGGCCAGGCAAGATAGAAGCAAGGAGGATGTACATACTTAACGGTTGTGGGGCCACGAATACGGTGTAGGTAGGGTTAGTGATTTTATGAGATTGTATGAGATATGTCATTTTCTTTTCTTTTCCGCGGCAACTTGAAAGCTCAAAAGAAGACAAGGTCGGATTCCTTCCAGCCCATTTGTCCGAGAATGTCCCGGACGGATTTCTCCATTGCTGGCGGTCCGCACACCAGGGCAAGCCGATTCTCGGCCGGCGCCGCCTCCTCCCGGAGCAAATCCTCGGATATACGTCCGCAGAGTCCTGTCCAGCCCGTGGGGGGGTTCGTGAGGGTGTGAATCACCTTGCAGCCGCCCGCGTCCGGCGTCTTGCTCTGAGCGAGGAGGTGGAGGCTATCCAATTCCTGCCGGCACAGGATGTCCTCCTCGTTTCGGTTGCCATCCAACACCGTGCAGGGTGTTGTGTCGTCGGCATCGACCACCACAGCCCTAAAGACCTGGAAGATGGGTGTGATGCCACTGCCGCCGCAGATCATGACAAATGACGACACCCGCCGTGTCTCGCCACCGATAGACGCCGCACCCCGGCCGAGATACTCGAACTTGCCCACGGGACCCTTAAAGTCGAGCGCGGTACCTATCGGGACCTTGTTCAGAGCCGTCGTCATACGTCCGCCCGGGGCCGTTGGTGTGGTGAGATAGAGCTTCACCAGGAGCTCGAGCGTGCCCTTGCGCGTGTTGTCCGACACGGGCGTGTACGCGCGGAGGATGGACTCCTCGGTGTCTGCATCCTTGACGCGCAACATGAGGTGCTGCCCGACCGGGAGCCCCACCTCTTGGTCCTCATGGTCGAGCTTGAAGACGAACACTTTCGTGTCCCACGACACGGGGTTGATTTCGCTGAGGACGGCCTTGGCCCATTGGCGCGCGTCCAAAAAGACAGCACGTGTGGGCGACAGAGCTTCAATGGCCGCGTCCTGGTTGCGCAACGCCTGCCGGCCATTGTCGTCGAGACTGCCAATGTGGTAGTCTCGCATCATACGCTTTGCGTTTTCACTGTCTATTTTGTCGATTTTCATTAGCTCTCCGGTGTACCGTAGAAGGAGGCCATGGACTCCTCGCGCCTGTGGTAAGGCTTGGGGACGACTTACGGATGGCCATAAACTCTTCGGTCGCATCCGACGCGGCAACCGTCTGGATGCTCTGGGCACCTCCCGGGTGATCTTTCAGATACCCCGTGCCGTCGTATATCTCGCCATTGACCACAAAGAGCGGCCGCACATGTGAACTCTGCTCCTTGAACTCCTCGATGGTGAAGACGCACTTCACATCTGGATTCGTCAAGCAGACCTCCTCGGGCGGTGGTGTCAGTGGCTGGTCCGCATCCGCCGACGACCGTTCGCCCCACCGGCCGTTGAGCAAATCGCCGCCGGCCTTTTTGACTTTGTCCATCCAGCCCGGGTTCCCGGGCATCAAGGACGTCGGGTGCTCGAAGCGTAGCGACTGCTCCCCCGACTTGATTATGGTGACGCGGAACCAGGGGTTGTTCATCATGCCGAGTACCGACCAGTACATGTCACGGGGCTGGCACATCATGGCTTCGTCCATGCCGCGGACAAGGATGCTGTCGGCGCTCTGCAGCTCGTATACGGGGAACGTATACGCCCAGAAACACCAGCAGAAACACGTTTCGCGGGCCGACATGTCGAGCCGGCCGCCGTAGAGATCAATGTCGACGTCGCGGTACCTGTCTTCGGGATATTGCACGTCGGCCAGTCGCCACGCTGAGGGAGATTGTGTCCCAGCGGTCAGTCCATATGAAAAAGGGTAAAGGTGGCCTGAGGCGAATGCTCCTGCCGTTTTGAAATGCTGTACTCACATTTACCATTGTCGAGAGACACTTCGATACGCGTCACACGACGGCCACCACCACTGTAGGCATATCCGCGTATCGTATAATCGGCCGCATGGGACGCAAGGTCGAGGACTTCGTCGTGCTGCGGCTGTGCAACGGCCGAGTTGACATTCAAGTCGTAGATGGCATACCGCTCGTCTCGCCACCACGCTGGCTCAGCGGCAGACTGCTCGGGTGTTACTGTGGTGCTAGGAAATGCCACGTTAGACGTTCCGATATGATATACCTGTGTGTTGGGTGTTCAAATGTGACAACGAAAAAGAAAAAAAAAACTCACGGGAGAACCTTGTTGTCGTAGTAGTGGTACCAATTGTCACTGGGTTCGGCCGTCACGATCAGACGTCGCAGCCACTTAACGCTTCGACCACCGATCTGTCCAGGGACAACGGCGCGCAACGGCCGACCGTGGTCGGCCCGCAGAGGCGCGCCATTCATGCCATGGGCGAGCATGATGCCCCGATTGGTGTCCATCGCCCAGTTGAGCTTGAGCGACGTGCCGTAGTGTCCATTCGGCTGTACGTAAGAATTAGCATTCTGATAACATAAAGAGAATGAGAGTTCCATAGAATGTTATTTCCCTACTAAATCATCAGCCCCTTCCATACAGACGAATTTAGCACGCCGCATGGGTTTCGCCCTCCGCAGGACGTTGGCCATGAGCGTTCCCGTGAACAGAGCGGTGGACAACCCGGCCGGCCCCCAGGAGAAGCCCTTGGATTTCCGCACCGTGTTCTGCTCCTTCCGTCGGTTGCCAGCGCACACAAGCGTGACGGGCAGCGTGATCTGCTCAAACTCGTCGACAAGCTGGCGTAGCGATATGGTGAACGGGTTCTCGACAAGCCTGTTTCGGTGTAGTTAGTGATCATGTGTTCGGGGGTGAAAACAAAAACAGCTCAAGCCAAGATCGAAAAAGATTGGAACACCGAATATAAAATTTACCCTTCGATGCTGAGTTCCCATGACCAAACTTCGTCGTCGAAGACTTGGGGCACCGGGCCATGGTTCCGTACATAGAAGAGGTCAACCGATGTGATGAAGCCTAGACATCACATTAGTTCGAGTGAGCTTCTTTAGCCATACTACAAAGTGGAACAGCAGCGAGCGAAATGCCAAGGCCCTTTTACCTTCACGGTACAGTGCGGTCAATGGTGCTTCGGCGTTGAATGGATGCACACCGGTCAGGCGAATTAAGCGGGCGTCGCGGGTGACATGGTTGTCCGGCGTCTCTTTGTCCTTGTCGAGCACGTCGGATACCGGTGGTCGGGAGGGAGGGAAAGGAACATCGGCAAGGCTCTCTTTGATGGCAGGAGGGAGGTCCGGTTTGGATTTCGAAGGCAACGAGGTCGTGACGACCGGGGAGGCTGTCTTGGGAGAAAGTAGTTGTGTTGTGGTCAAGGACATGGTGATCGTGCATCCTAAAATAGTTGACCAGTCCACTGTAACTGGGTAGCAGAGAGGAACGTGTGTGGGACAAGTGACACAGGCGGCGGTGGATAGGATAAAATGGGCGATAAAGCGTCTGCGCGTCTCCTTCACATACTACTACGAAGACAAGACACAGCTTTTCAACGCAGATTTGAATAATGTGTAATGTGCTTAGTCGGATCAGATATGTGGAATTCGAAGAGCCCACGCTGGCAACAGGGAACAAATAGTAGGGAGGCACGGAGTACGGCGGAGACAGCTGAGAGTATGCAGGACCTCTCTCACTTGTAGGACACCAGATAATGGCGTGTAGAGAGAGAGCAAAGAATTCCCTTGCACGTTGCCCATGCCTGAAGAATTCTACATTTCCGAACCATGCGAACAACCGTGGACAGTTGATCACGTTACACGCAGTGCCAGTGACGCCGCAGAGGAGGGCAAAGGAAAGCAACAGAAGGGAAGCAGGCCCACATACTCCGTGTTTTCGCGGGAACATTACCTTCGAGAATGCTAAGAATGATTGTAGTAAAAGAAAAGACCAACGAGCGGGAGAAGTAAACACCGGAGATGTAGGAGACGTTAAAATTTTACGTTGATTGGCCCAGCGCAGCCCGATAAGGCTGTCACGACACAGGCCGCTCATATTCGCGCAGCCAAAGATATGACTTCATCCAGCCTGTGTTTCGCCACGGCCACCCCAGTCGTAAAGTCCCAATCTCTACATCAATATGTCGTTATCTACCCCGTTATCTACCCCGCACCCCATAACACATCTCCGAGGAGATATGCCTTACACCAAATCAGTTCTGTTTCTTTTCTAATCCTGGCCTCCCTCCTGCACCTGCCATCCCGCAGCTACGCTGAAGCCTGTCGAAGTGAACTCGGGTCCGTGGCAATGGCGATTGTTAGGAATTGTGAGCGAGTAATTGAACGATTTTTTTTTTCGCTTCGTCTGGGACATAAGTGCTGTATTGTTGTTAGTTTCTCTGGGCATGCCGTCGGCCGGACATTTTTTGTCAGTCTCATCAGTCTCATCGGTGTCATAGCATACCTGCTTCTCTGGCCGCCCCCTTATTGTTTATTTGCTACTTGTGACACACGCGGAGAATACAACTGAGCAACAAAGAGGATGGCTGAGACTGTCCTTCATACCAACGGCGTCGACGGTGTCAACGATGTCAACAGCATCGATGTAGTCAACGGCACGAATGGCCTCGATGGGCCTCGTCGGACGCGCATCGTCGTCGTTGGACTGGGCATGGTGGCTATGTCGTTCATGTATGTTTTTGTATTTTGTATTATAGCCTCCCCGGCATGCGAAATGCGCCGGAGCATGACTTCGAAGCGCAATAATATTTACTGACAGACGGGACAATGCAGGGAGAAAATGATGAAGCTCGATGCGAAGCGGCGCGAGTACAGCGTCGTTGTCATCGGCGAGGAGCCGCATCTGGCCTACAACCGCGTGGGACTGTCCACCTTCTTCGAGCACCGCGTCGTGGAGAATCTCTACCTCAACCCGCGCGAATGGTACTCCTCGCTCGAGGACGACGGATCGCTCAACTACCACCTCAACACCCGCGTCGCTGAGATCCGCCCTGCGACAAAGCACGTCGCGACATCCACGGGCGACGTCATCGCATACGACATTTTGGTCCTCGCCACGGGCTCCGATGCCATTCTACCCGCTGCGACGGCCGGCCATGATGCTCGTGGCGTCTTCGTCTACCGGACCATTGCCGACCTCGAGAACATGATGCGGTTCGCCAACGAGCACAAAGGCACCGTCGGCGTCGCTGTGGGCGGCGGTCTGCTGGGGCTGGAGGCCGCCAAGGCCATGGTAGACCTCGAGAGCTTTGCTTCGGTCAAGGTTGTCGATCGCAACGACTACCTGCTCGCTCGGCAATTGGACGCCGACGCCGGCCGCCTCGTCACGGAGGGTGTCCGCGCGCTCGGACTGGACGTCATGCACAACAAACGGATCGCAACCATAAACACGGATGCAGACAACAACGTGACAGGAATTGCGTTTGAGGATGGCGAGCAGGTTACCTGTAGCGCTGTCTGTTTTGCGGTATGACAAACATGCATGAGACCTTACGTTTTTATTTTTTGAAAAAACTTCAAGACTGACCTTTCACATTCGTGGTAGATCGGTGTCCGACCGAGAGATGAGCTGGCTCGCTCAGCTGAGATCCAGACCGGAGAGCGTAACGGCGGTTTTGTCATTGGTGAAGAGTGAGTAGTCGATCACGAAACAGGAAAATGAAAAGTGCCAATGCTAACCATGGAAACTCGACGAGAACAGCCTACAAACCTCCGTTCCAGACATTTATGCCATCGGCGACTGCGCATGCTGGCAGAACCAAACATTTGGCATCATCGCCCCCGGCATCGAGATGGCAGACGTGCTGTCCTTCAACCTCACTGAAGGTCTTGTTGGGTCCGGGCAGCAGCCGCGCAAATTCGACCGCCCCGATCTCAGCACGAAGCTAAAGCTCCTCGGAATCGACGTCGCCAGCTTTGGCGACTTCTTCGCGGACCGAGACGGGCCAAAGTCCCTCCCCACGGGGGGGGCTGATCTGGATCCGGTGCCAGTACCCGCCAAGGCTCTCACGTACAAAGACCCTTTCGGGTCCGTGTACAAGAAATACCTGTTCACACCCGATGGGAAGTATTTGCTGGGCGGCATGATGATTGGCGACACCCGCGACTATGCCAAGCTCACCCAAATCGTCCGCACCCAGAAACTCCTGGACGTACCGCCAAGCCAGTTCATCCTCGGGGCCCACAAAGACGGAGAGGATGACGGGTCCGACCTGTACGTACTTACCATCGCAAGCATTGGGGAGAAAATGCAACAAGAAACAAAAACTCCTTTCTGTTTACTGACACTGCTTCGCACAGCACCGACGACACGCAGGTTTGCTCATGCCACAACGTCACCAAGGGCGACGTTGTCGAGGCCGTCAAGTCAGGAAAGTGCAAAGACCTCAACGGACTCAAGTCTTGCACGAAAGCTGGCACAGGCTGTGGCGGATGCATTCCGCTCGTGCAGAGCATCCTCAACCGGACGCTGAAGGATCTCGGACAAGACGTCTCAAACCACCGTGAGTAACCTCCCTGCCTCCCTCCCCAACCCTCATGGGGGAACATCGCGCCGTTCTCTATTTCCAACCCCCGTCTAACAATCAACCCTCACACACACAGTCTGCCCACACTTTAGCCGGCCACGCGCCGACCTCTACAACATCATCGCCGTCAAGCGTCTCACGACCTTTGAGGCCGTAATGCACGATGCGGGCACGTTCCCTGAGTCACTCGGCTGCGAGATCTGCAAGCCAACCATTGGGTCCATCCTCGCCAGCCTGTTCAACGAGCCCGTGGTGTCGCGGCGCCACCACGACCTCCAGGACACAAACGACCGCTTCATGGCCAACATCCAGCGCAACGGCACCTTCTCGGTGGTCCCACGCGTGCCCGGCGGCGAGATCACACCGAAGCAGCTCATCGCCATGGGCCAAGTGGCCGACAAGTATGGGCTCTACTGCAAGATCACCGGCGGTCAGCGGATTGACATGTTCGGCGCGCGGAAACAGGACCTGCTCGTCATCTGGAGGGAATTGGTGGATGCCGGTCTGGAGAGTGGCCATGCGTATGCAAAGGCTCTGCGGACAGTCAAGGTATGAGCTCATACACCCCCAGTCCTCTGCCTCCAGACACAAACAAAATTGTGGCGATTTCTAACGAAAGCCGATAGAGCTGCGTGGGGTCGACATGGTGCCGCTACGGTCTCAACGACAGCGTCGGCATGGCCATCCGCGCCGAAGAGCGGTACAAAAGCATTCGCGCGCCTCACAAGATCAAGGGAGGTGTGTCCGGCTGTGTGCGCGAGTGTGCAGAGGCACGGAGCAAAGAGTACGTTCTTCCTTTTTTTCTTTCCGCCCAGCCTCTCCAGAAACCCAGAACCCAGAAACAAACTCTGATTAACCAATTTTCGGTTAGCTTCGGTCTCATTGCAACGGAAAAGGGCTACAATATATTCGTTGGTGGCAACGGCGGCGCCAAACCCAGACACGCTGAGCTTCTGGCCAAAGATGTGCCACCCGAGGAGGTGATCCCGCTGCTGGACCGTTACCTCATCTTCTACATTCGGACGGCCGACCGGCTGCAGCGGACGGCACGGTGGATTGAGAACCTGCCGGGCGGCCTCGCCTATCTGAAGGAGGTCATCATCGACGACACGCTGGGGATCTGTGCCGACATGGAGAAGCAGATGCAGGAGCTCGTCGACGGCTATTTCTGCGAGTGGACGGAGATCCTGGCGGACCCAGACCGCCAGCGCGTGTTCCGCCAGTTCGACAACACGGACGAGGCCGTGGAGACGGTCGAGGTCATCGTGGAGCGTGAGCAGACCCGACCGGTCTACTGGTCCCAAGAGTCGGCAACCGAGGATTTCCGTGGCCACCGCTGGTCGCAGCTGGCGTGGCAGCCGCTCATCGAGACGCGGCACTTTGATGCGGAGGGACGCTCGTCGGCGCAGGTCAAGCGGGGGGACACGCAGCTGGCGGTGTTCCGGGTCCGCGGCCGGTACTATGCGACGCAGCAGATGTGCCCGCACAAACGGGCGTTTGTCCTATCCGACGGCTTCGTCGGAGAGCAGGCGGCTGACGTCAATAGCAACGGTGACAGCAACGGCGACAGCAACGGCGACAGCGGGAGCAAGTACTGGGTGTCGTGCCCATACCATAAGCGCAACTTTGACCTCAACGGGGGCGCGCCGGGACAGTGCTCAAGCGACGATTCACTGAGCATCGCCACGTTCGCGGCCGAGGCGCGCGATGACGGATGGGTGTACCTCGAGCTCCCGCCCGTGGAAGAGCTCGATGCGCTGCTCGGCACGGCGAGGTGGAAGACACGAAAGGACGAAGCGGGTGACCCGTTCGAGCGGCTGGACCAGAAGCTGGGAAAGTGCCAGATGGGCCGTAAGGGCCGGAAGCCGGTGGATATACAGCCTCCAGCACTAAAGACGGCCTCAATAGGCTGGTAACGATGGAGAGCGAGCGCAAGGCTGACTTTTAGTGGAAATAAAGAACAATTTTGTAAAGATCATCTACCGCTCAGTGACTTTTGGCTGTGTCTTAACTGCGAGTACCACCTAACTTATGTCTAGTTCTTGAACAAACAAACGCCTTTCCCGTACGTCTACACAGGCGATGTTAACAGTACGGAGTGTGCCGGTGAAAATCAACCCCATGGCAGACAAGACCGCTCTACGTAGCCAAGACCACGAGGAGAAAGTGGCAGGAGAGGGGTTGGGCGACTACGGGCATGTTTGTGCCAAATTCTCGAGCCAGAGAGGGTAGCAGTGATTTTGTTAGGAAAGCTGCTCTTAAAGGCGAGTAGACGAGGCGACCGTGAATTGGTGGGTTCGCGTCTTTCTCTGCTCGCTTTGTGGTGGTGCACGTTTGGATGTGATAGACGGCGTCTACTAATTAGAATGCGATGTGTGTATTTCATCTCGGTACCTGTTTTCCTTTTAAGTTTCCTCCTTTTCACGGAGTTTTACGGTTTTTCTTTTAGTCGTACCGTGTTTGTCTTTGCTAACAAAAATATGGCTGATGAAGACTGCATGCGCTCCACGTTACGACGACGGTCGCCCGATTCATTTCCAATCAACTGGTTTCTTTTTCCCTTTTTGGGCCGCACCATGGGGAGTCAAAGCAACGAGGTGAACAGGTCGGCGAGGACATTAGTGGCGGCAGCGCGGCCGATGACCTGTACATACAGGCCGGCTCCCGGTGTGCTTCCGTCCCAACACACAACATACAGTCGGCGCTACCAGCAGCCCTAGAAGGGGATGAGGTAATATAGAACTCTCTCTCTCATTCTGTTCTACTTTTTTTTGTACAAAGTGCTTCGCCCATTTTCTATTGGAGTGGAGTAAGCGTCAGGCCTAGCATCTTCTGTATATATATCTTTCTCGTCTCTCCCACTCTCCTAACAGCTATAAGGTCTTGACCTTATGGCTTTCAGGGAGCTCCGTTGGCAATACAATACACTACACACACAGACGCTCACAGACACCATATTAAAACATTTTCTCCTTCTTCTTTCTTTGGCTATCCCTCTCACAAACCTGGACTTACATCCGCATCCAACCATCCTCTCTCCTTGCCATGGCTGACAAAGGTGATGCCACGAACGACTCTTCAAGCGACTTTACAGTTGTCGAAGACGAATTCCCTTTTTCTGCGACAGTGCGCGACAATCCAAAACCACTGCCCGCAACATCGACTCCCCGACCCTTCCCTGACATGGCCAACGCGATCGAGAAGGGAGACGAGGTGCTCACGGCCATCGATAAGGCCTTCAACAGCCTGTACGACGTCCAGTTATCGGCAGCTCGGCCGGCGGAAAGGCAGGAACAGATGGAGACGCAGACACTTGAACAACGTACACCCAGTGACGCACTACTAGCACAACATGAGACCGGCCACGACGCCGGCGAAGCAATCGGCAAGGACCTAGTCAAGTTGCTGCGCAACTTCGGCATCATTTTAAACGACCTCCCGCTAAACGGGCGTCCCGAAACAGCCGCCATCCTGGCCGACGTCCTCGTCGAGGCCTTCCATCAGTGGACGGCGATCCGCATTCAACTGGGCGAGGACGCGACATACGCACGGATTATGGGCATGTATCACGTATACGTCAGACATTGCTCAGCCCAGGCAGTCGCGAGCATCCGCGCCCTGCCTTGCGTGTCTCCACAACAAACCGAGGCCGTCAAGGGTTCGGAGGTGGGATGTGCCCTGATCGGGTGTCTTAGTACGGTGCGCGGCCACGAGAGTCTTCGCGTCTCCCAAGTGTGGGCGGAGTCGTTGGATGTCCTGCTTCCACGGTATGTGCGCTCCTGTACCGTGCCGTACGATAAGGCTCACGCTGGAAACTTCTCAGCTGTCTACGTTCGCTATGCGGAGGATATCATGGCCAAACGGAAGCTGGATACGAGAATAGCAATGGAGATGGAACCGGAAACGCGTCACGCCGCGTCCGCCGCCTGGAAAACCTTTGCTTCCAATAGGTACCAGAATAAGAGTAAGAAGAAGAATGGGTTACGTGAATGGCTCTTTTGGCTCTGTTAGGGCGGTTGGGAACGAAGGTTCTTGAAATGTGTCATCCGGATGGAACAGATAGACAATATAGAATACTGTTTGATGGATTGCACGTTGAGAGCAGCTGATGCCTTGGCTTTACAGATAAACGGGGACAGTAGAAAAGAGAATAATATTTCCTACGAGAGGATTATGGGATCCGTGTTCTGCTCCTGGGTGAAGCTAGCCATGGATAGAACTATGTCGCGTTGTATTAAATCCCCAAAGTTATCCCGCAAAATGTTAGGTGCGCAGGAAAAATAGACAGGTAAATACGATGGAAAAGAAAAGCCCGTTCTGCCCGCGTGATGGGGGTGAAAGGTCACGGAATACGTCTGTACGGGGTACAAGAATCGGACAGCCAGTGAGCCGGGGTGATCTCATTTCGGTCAATGTGCCTGTCGCAATCAACCCAGAACAATTCCAAGATAGCGACAGACACATGTGAGGATGTAGTCGTATCTGTTTTTGAAATGGAAAGAGCGACCGGCACATTTTTGGGATCCCACATTTTGTCGCGACTTGTCCCCCCAATCCCCCCGGTCGCTCTTTCACTTTTTTTTTGCTGATTTTGTTACCCCTCTTTGATCGCACAAATACGGCGCCTCGACCGCCGTCGTCCCATCTTCTCTTTCTTAACCAATACCGGCGATCGACGACTACGACACATCAACACACGACACACCGACGCCGACAGAGAAAGACACCAACGACGACACCGACCAGCTGGACGATGGCCTCTCCGAGGCCCATTGACCAGGATGCCGTTGCGGAGGCAGTCCGCGTGGGTTTCCAAGAGCTGGTCATGGAGCTCCGCCAGACGACGCACGAGCTGGTTGCCGAGGTCCGCGAGGCGTCCAAGGCCACAGTCGAGGCAACCCGCGAGGGGAACCACGAAGTGGCCGAGGCCGTCCTCAAGGGCCCCCCGACGAACTCGGCGTCAGTCCTCGTGCCATCGGTCCTCACGTTTGTGGCCGGCTAGATGTCGAGCAACTACGTGAAGGAGCTGTGGCACGGGGCGGAGGAGTGGTGGCCAGGGTGGAAGGATCGCCAGGAGACGCGCGTTCGGGGGGCGTTTGGGAGCCTGAAGAAATGGGCGCAAGGGCTGCGGCGGAAGTCGCCGGTTGGCGATGAGGAGCAGGGGGGGGGGCAGTCGGGTGAGGATTTGCCGTTGATGGAATCGAGGGATGAGGAGGATCGCAGGGATGCGATGGATGGAGGGGTTTCGGGGCGTTAGATGGATTTATGCGTGCGTGCGTGCGTGCGTGCAACTGCTGCCTTCTTTGCGATGCCCATTTCCTTTTCCTCTTGTATTTTGGCTTTTTGGGGCCCAGGACGACAGACTGGCACCTCTTCGTGGTGTCCTGGATTAGTACTTGCTCTGCAAGGAAACCAAGACCAGTCTCTATTCATTTCACTGTTTTCTTTTTGGGGTGAATAGAAGCTTCAATGACAGTCCCATTCCACCTTGCCCGTGCACTGAATTATGTCCATTGGTGAAAGTTTGTACCATTGCAGCTTTATCCGTGAGAGCATCAGAAATGAAACTAGCATTGGGTGTGCGTGCGACAGTATTGGAAGACACGTTAAAAGCATAACCTCTTTCATTTGACAAGACAAGAGCCATGCACGCATAGTAGAAGACAAATGGCGACCAGAACTTGTAAGAGAGCAGCATATGTAACCGAGAACATATTTAGTTTAGGTACAAGCGGTAGAGCCACACAAAAGGACAGAAAAAGTCTTCGTTCCCACAGTCCTAGCAATAAGGATCGGCGCCTATGGGTCGTCCCGTCGATTACCCACATAATAGACAGAATGAACACGGCGCGGAGGCCACTCGAGAGTCTGCCTCTCCATATTAGTGCCTGAGGCCATAGGCACGTAGCGTTTTCACACCTTCCTTGTGTTTTAGTATTTCCTAATCTGGCATGAATAAGGTTCCTGCCCTGACTAAATAATACGCTTTCTGCCCACCTTTCTCTCCTAGCTGACCTTTTATCATCACTCTCATCAATTCCCTCCTCATCTACACACAGAGGCGACGCTGAACCCCAGTCAAATAGTTGGTGAGTTGTACCTTATCACACGCTTCCCTATCTTATTATCTTTTTCTTATTCTAACTTACATACTTGAGGCACGAGGACCTGGGACAAAAGATTCCCGCGCTGCACGACAAAACCTCACATTTTCTCATCCCACCACACGCCGTCAATGGCGTCTCAGGGCCAGCCTCGCCGAGGAAAAAAACGGCTCCGACGAAACCGAGACTACAGAATCCAGCGGAGACACGGCAATTACGAGCCCGCGATCTCCAGAAGACCACCTGGCCGCTAAGGTGCTTCCGCGCCTTGAAGAACCCAGCAAGGAGGAGGCGACGAACTACTATTCGTCGTTTCCATCGAAACCGCGCCTACTGGGCCGGACGTCTAGTGGCGTCAAACCCTGGATGTTCTCTAACCCAGCTGCCTTCCGGTCTAGCTTTGCCTGGGGCAGGGAGGCAGAGATGGAGACGGCAATGGCTGCGAGCCTCGTCGGACCACACCCGATTCACGAGACGTGGGAGAAGACCACGCTCGCAAAGATCAAATCCTCTATTGCGCCCGTCGAGTGGACATCGATCGACGTCCTCCGCATGGGAGACGCGGAGCTGCCCGAGCAGCAGCGTCCGGTCGTCGTTTGGGTTGGCGTACATCCACGCGCCGTGCCCACGACCCCCTGGGCCACAATATCGGATGTTTTGCGGAGTGTGCGCTCGGCCTTAGACAATGACCGCCTCCATGACGTTGAGTGTGAGCTTCGCGCATCCCTGGTGTCCCTTGCGGCCGGGCCGTGCCTTCTCCATCCTGCTCGTGGTAGACACCGAATGCGACAAAATGTGCAGGAGATCGAGGCCGCCCTGGCTGTCGGAGCCACGGTTGGACAAGCCATTGCGCCTCGAAATAAACCAACGTTCGAAGGAACCCTGGGCCTGTACCTCGCGCCAGTACTCGCAGCAGGAGCAACAGGAGCTCAGCAACAGAGCCAGCAGCCGACGGCCGACACAGTTTGGGCACTGACGTGCCATCATGTTGTTTTCCCCAAAGACGAAAGACCCCGAAGACGGCAAAAAGTGTACCGGTAAAGTTGGTACCAACCAGTCTAACAACGACAAGGGTTGCGAGGACACATCCCAGCCCGACATCATTCTTCCGGCAGGCACCCATCTGGAAATGGCGTTAGATACAGCGCGAGAACTCGTCCGACGGTGTCGGTACCTGGTGGCGACCGCCAGCTCTTCTCCCGATGACCGAAAGAGACTTGTGCGTAACACGCACCTTCTTGACTGCCTCGAGATTCTTGCGGCGTCGACTGAAGCCCGTGTTGTTGGTCGCGTTGAGCACGCACCTCCGCTAGGTGTTAACACGGAACCAAAGTTTACACGTGACTGGGCGCTCATCGCCCTCGACAAGACGCGCTTCCCCGAGGGCTTTGCATTTGACAACACCGTTGATCTTTTGACGGATCAGCTGGATCGCACGACCGTAACGCTCGTGAAGCAGGCCCTTGGCGACGTGTCGTACGAATTCCCGCAGGACGGCCAGATGCGCCTCCGCGGTATCGTCCCGCTCAAGCAACTTCAGGGAGGCCAGATCCCGCACCCACTTGTCAACAAGAGGGACGGCGATCTGAGGCACATTGTTCTCAAGCGTGGCCGCACTACGGGCGTGAATGTTGGTGTCGCTCTGGACATCAGCCCCCCCCCGTCGTGCGCAACTTTTTTGGCAAGGAAATGGTGGAGAGTCGTAAGTTGGCTATCATCCATATTAGACACAACTCGAAGCGCCACCTCATGCCTGGTATTCCTTGCTTTTCTGAAAAGGGAGACTCTGGCGCGGCTATTTTCGACCTCCTCGGTCGCGTGGTCGGCATGTTAGTAGGAGGTACCAACGATGACGAGCGGCAAGTCCTCCGCAAAGACCTGACGTATGCAGTTGCTGCAGAATATCTCATGGAAGATATTGAGCGAGTGGTTGGCAGCAAGGTGAGGATTCTTTAAGCTGCGCTGACCATGCTCCTATTCATTTACGGGAGAGAATTGTTACGCACTTACGGTATACAGGGCGCAGAACATAATAAGACAACTGTTGGGTCACAGCGCTGATGCATACGTACTGGTAGAAATTCTGTGTTGCCGTAAGAAGTTGTGCTTGCCAGTTTCCATTTGTGTATGTTGGCGAGTTCATTGACGAAATACAAGCTGTACCCCCGGACTTCCTGTTCCCGTTGCTCTGTCCTTCTCTTTATTCTCCCATCATATTTAATCATACTGTTTTTACCGCATATATTCTATCCTTTCGTGATCGCACGTACCTACCTACTACTAAAGACTAGTCGTCCTAATTTACAATGGACACCGAAACCTCTTAATTCTTTTCCGAGGATGGCAGCAGCTGCTACGGCCTCCATCTGATCCGCGCTGCACGCCTATCTCTTTACCACAAGCATGGCCAGCGCCAACATTGACGCATAGGCAGCAGTCATCCGAGCAAGCGGAAAAAGCCATTGCCAGCGCCTTTGTTCATGCATCGTGTCGCCTGCACGGGGCTGCTGCCGTTGCAACCACCCCCTCTAACAAGCTCATCTTCCATTGGTCTGGCCCTCGAACCCAAGGCCACCACCGCCGCCCTTGCCCTGACACGCTGCGTGCCGTGCAATGCCAAGTTTGGGCGCATCGATGCGACGCGCGGCACGAACACTTACGTGCTGTCCAGTTCTGTTATGCTGTTGCAGACGCTCTTGGTGGCCACACAACTCTTGGCCGCCGCCGGCACTACGGCAGGTATGGCGATGGATGCGCGCATGGGCCCAGGAACACAGATGGTACCGACGCCTGCACCCGCCGTCGGCCCTCGCATGCTGCGCCACCGGCGATACCGCCGCCAATTTCGCCGCCTACATGAATGGGACAGCGCCAACGACGCCAACGACAAGCATATTACACCTTACCGACGGCATCACGGACATGTCCCGTACCATGACGAATACGTACAGCACGGTGGACAAGCCGGAGTGCGCTGTGTCCATGACAAAGAAGTCGCTCAAATCAGACGATTAGGTAAGGAGGCTTGAGCTTCTCCAGGCCCATGCGTCCGAGGTACAGACGGGCGGCTTCGCCTGGACACGAAACACGCAAATCATAATCAACGATGCCTTGAAAAACACACTCGTGGCAGCCCAAAGCGCCGCGGTTTTGACGGACTACGCCAGCAATGTAGCACGATTTCAGCGGTCCCCCAGGGTATGGGTTAAATATATGGCTGCCTAGATTGTCAGTTGGCGGACCAGATCCCGTGACTACGTCGAAATGCTTGAGCAAGCACGCAGGGCCTGTCAGCAGGTCGTCAATGCGGCGACAGCCGTTCAGATGCGCGTAAGGTGTGCGGTTCTGCAGGCCACAAAGTAGAGCGAGATACATGTATATCTACGAGTGATGTCTATTGGGGTATGTATGGAGCACTGAAACTACAGAGACCGTTCACAGCTATGTGTTTTCGTACGGATAACTTCCTGGCTTCAACGTACGAACAACTCGACTCATCTTACACAGAAGCCTCCTTAGCCTCTCCCGCCCCTTCCACAGGCAGTTGCCTGCTCTGCTGCTGTGCCGCCTCCTTGGACTGTAGTATGATTTTGTTCCCCAGGTACCACATTAACAGGACACCGAGTGCTTGTAAAGCGGACATAATGCTGACGGTAACATAACCCTTGTGGAACAAGGGCCCTTGCTTTCCCGTATTAAAGATAAGAAGCGGTAGCCATGCAGTGAAAGTAGCGCCCATTGTCTGGGCGATTCCCAGGATCAGTGCACGCTCATCGGCTAGGTTCGTAAAGGTCTCAGCCAGATAGGTCTGTGGTAGGTCAGTATACGATTTCGAATCGGTCCAAGGAACAATAGTAGGACTTACTATAATGAGTGGACCATAGACAAAGGTGCCTGCCATAAGGATATAGCCCACAAAGGCGCCGGCAACGTTCGGATGGGCGGCAAGGACGGAGCAAGCGACGACGTTGAGAAGTGTGACGACAAAGGCGACACCCGGCCGGTTGCGCAGCCTGTCAGAGACGAAGCCAAAAAAGATGGTGGCCAAGAAGCCATAACCGTATGATGCAGTTGGGATGCTAAAGCTGTCAGAATGCATAACGATGTAATGCGGAAAGTGAAGAGTTACCCACGTATTGATCTGCTCGACACTGAAGCGCGACAGCGCTTTGAGGTAGATGGCAAAGAAGCTGAGAGAATAGGTGTCCATGCAGAAGAAGCTGTTCGGTCAGACACGGCAACGGCAGACATGCAAGCGGTGCAGGGCGAAAGTGGCTCACATGTAGTTGATGACGAAGACCCAGACGAACGGTTTCTTGAAGACGCTCTTGAATGTCTTTAGGTTAATGCCCTCGAACCCAGTGCGGTTCAGCTTCACCATGCGCTCCCTGGCAAGAGCTACGTCCTCCTTGGACAGATAGAACACCTTTGTCGAGTACGGGCTATCGGGAACGGCGAAAAAGCCCCAGACCGCGCCGGGAACGGTGATGACTCCGCACATAATGAATAGCCACCTCCAGCCCTCCAGGCCGTGGTGTCCGTTGAGGCCTTTGTAAACTCCGGCTTGCAAATAGCCGGAGAACATGTTGGCGGCAAACGATGCGGAGTAAAAGATACCGGCACGCTTGGCCAGTTCTATGTGATTTCGGTCAGCAAGGGCACGCCAGCCAGCAGTTCAAGCGGAGTAGCCTTGTTCTTACCCTTGGGTGTGTACCAGTTCCCGAGAAGCGTCATGGCGCCGACGTAGAACGGAGACTCAAAGAGGCCGATCAAAAAGCGCATAGCGTAGACCTCCCTCACCGTCTTGACGGCGGCGAAGCAGAAGGTGATGATGGCCCAGATGACCTCGGCTGCCGGCAGCCAGTAGGACGGCCGCGTCCTTGTGATGATGATCTGAGAGGGAATCATGCCCAAAATGTAGCCGATCGTCCCAAATGTGTTGAAAAGGACGTACTGGTCGCTGTAGATATGGAGGTCCTACACCATCTGTGTTAGCATGCATTCTTTAGTATTGGCTGCGCCACATAAGCTCATACCTCTTTCATGCCCGAGACATATGCGTTTGTCATGTTGCTCGTATCCAGCAGACGGATGAAGTATCCATAGCACGCCCATGTCCTTAGTATGTTAGCTATGAATCTCCACAGCCTTGTGTGTGCGCCACCCCTCTGCTTACATGATGAAGAAATCCAGCTTGAAGAGGAGTTTCTGTTCAGCAGTCCTCTCTCCCCGCCAGAAGAAGAGCCAGCTGGTCGACTTGCTCTCCACGGAGTTATTCTCATCGGAGGATGAGATGGTGGCATCAAGTGTCTTAGACCCGTTGGGGGAATCAAAAGCGGCCATGGCAGCGGTGGGAATTGTAAGCTGGGGGGTAACAGCAAGATCTGATAGATGATTCCGTACATCTTCCCATGACCGCCAGACAGCTAGACGAGGCAACTTCAAGTACTTGTAGAACAGCCAGATAGAGTGTAGGAAAACTCTGACAATGGCGTGCTGTCAGGCCCGCCCGATCTCTATGTGCGCGTACGTGCGTGGACTTCAAATTGTCTCCCGGCAGTTGCGGGATCTTGAGCAAAGTCTCATTTGTTCCACAAGTATCGATAAAGCCCAACGCCAAGGCGTCCTGGGGAATTTGATAGTCCGCAGAGTGGTAGATTCATGTAGCAGTGTTGCGATCGTAATTGATCTCCAAGCCGTAGCCATTTCGCGACATCGTACTAGTATTGTTGACAATAACGGTCAATAATTGCACTCTCTGCGATCCAAGGCTTATTGTGCTTTCGATGCAAATTGCGCCATAGCCGTTAAAATGCTGTTGTGGTGATGTGCTTGCATCACGACATGACTATCGCTCGCTTAGCCGGCCCACCACGTGGCGGGTCTATGCCATACGGAGTGCAAAGGTTTTCGGCAGTTAGGTATCGACAACGACATATGAGTACTAATACGGCAGCATTCCATGCTCGCCCCCTACGCACGTATTTCCGTGGTTTCACGTTTGCTTTTTTTTTCTTAACAATAGCAACTTGAGTTTCGTCTTTCACGTTGTCTACGTCTTCAAAATGGCTAAAGTCTTGCCGTATGAGCTGTACTCGGACGCCCCGGGCACACTTTTTGTTAAGCACGAATGGGAGGAGGCCAATGCGGCGCACCCGGCCGGCTTCGACTTTGGTGATGTGCCCGCTGGCTGGCCCAAACGCCTGGAGGGACCGCTGGCCTGGGATGGAAAAGACCTACAGGCGCACCGTAAGTCCGCAGGAGACATGCGTCTGGACTTTAGCGTTGAGAACCCGATATGCTGACGCAGTGTTCACAGCCGAGAAGTTCGTGACTGTTCTCACAGCAGACCAGATTGCCGAGATTGATGCCGCGTCAAAGGTAAGATTCTCACTCGCATGCCTGGGGGATCACTGCTTGTCGCCTCCTAACTGTCGCCAGTCATTTTTACAGCTCTCTCTTCCACTCTCGGCCGTAGATCGTTCCAACTTCCCGCTTCCCACTGTCGGCAAGCTGTTGCGAGGCATTGCTCACAACATATACAAAGGCACCGGGCTCAATGTGCTGCGCGGATTCCCAATTCAGGACTATGGTAAAGAGGAGCAAATCCGAATCTTCCTTGGCATTAACTCCTGGGTTGGCGATGAGCGCCTGAGCCAAGGAATTGGCCGCGGTGTCTGTCATATCAGGGTGTGTCCCACTCCAATCTACCATATGTGTCTCCGGTCGCTAACACTGTACCCAGAGCATAACCCACCTAGACCCATCCGTTCGCGGCAAAGTCTTTGTCTCCGCGCAAGACACAAATGCGCAGATGTACCACAGTGACGCCGGGTCTGATGTGGTGTCGCTGATGGCCCTGTCCCTGCCCGAATCTGGCGGCGAGTCAACCGTGGCTAGTAGCTGGCAGGTGTACAATCACCTGGCCCAACACAGACCGGACATCCTGCGTGTCCTGGCCGAGCGCAGGTTCCGTTGGAAAGCGTAAGCTCTCCTCTCGTCCTACTCGTCTCTATACCTCTGCTAATCCGAACAGGGTGGGCATTCCTGACTCGGGTGTCAAGCTGCTGCACTGGCTTAACGAGCAGCTGTATCTGAATTTCTCCACACGGACTTTTATCGGCTACGGAGAGGTTGGTTCCTTCTTCCCCGTCTCTCAAAAAGGCCTGTATTCATACTGATATTACAGGTTCCGGATCGTGACGTGAACTATCCCCCGCTCACCTTCGAGGAGCGCGAGGCCTTCGGCGGGTGGCAGTGGATTGCCGACCAGTACGCACTCGAGACAGCCTTGGAGATTGGCGATATCGAATGGTAAGTATCAGTCCCTCTCATTCGATTGTGGTATTTCGGCGTGCCTAGTCTGACCAACCAGGGTCAACAATCTCCATCACCAACATGCCCGTCGCGGATTCACAGAAGACGTCTCTAAACCAAGACATCTACTTCGCGTTTGGCTTCGCGACAACGAGCTCTCGCCTGTGCTGCCGACCGACATCAAAAACAAGTTCGATCCCATGTTCAATGTCGCACCGGACTTCTATCCCTTGGACGAAATCGAGGAGGATGAGCGGCGCAAGCAGACTGGCGTCTTCACGGCGTCCTGTGATAAGGACACGGCCGCCGATCGGCTGGAGAAGGGAATCATGGTAGCTAACCGACAGTGTTTTATGACGCAAAAATAATTCACTCAGCGAAGACATAAGGAAATTTGAAAGAAAATAAAATAAAATAGAACAGGCAACTAGAGCTACTGAAATCATTGCCGCAGCAACAAACGAAATCACGGCCAACTAGTAGAATATGGTACTAACCCCCATCTCCCCCCTCGCAACTTAAGCCGCCATGCCAAAAGCCCGACGCCCAGCTTCCGCATTAAGGAGAAGTTCCTTGTTTCCGGGGTAGCCCTTAAATTCATGCTCAATAGAGCCGTTCGCAAAGTCCTCAGGTGGGACGCCCTGGAGGAAGGCATCGAGTTGGCGTTTGATGTACTCCGAATTTTCCTGAGTGGTTGGCGTTGCGGCCACGTAGATGACGCTGGAGATGCCAGTGCCTTCATGGTCTTTTTCAACGGCATGACACATCTAAGCATCGAGGTTAGGAGAGATTGAGAGAAAATAAGCAAAATGCAAAACCAAAAGCATATGAAGAGGAAACATACATCACAGTGCCACCACACCGTGTCACCAGGGTACATAGTCGGAATACATGCTAGGCCGGACTTCAGCTGCAGGTGCGGGAATAGGTTGGGGCGTAGCTCCTGCGACTCCTCGCGGCGGACACCGGGGAACCAGGGGTCCTCGACGTTAAAGGTCCACTTAGAGGCGTCCATCTCTTCCGCAGGGTCAGTCGGCGGCTGGAAGAATGGGCGTAGCAGGATGTAGGCTATTGACATTTTGTTTTCTGGGTACAACATCAGACTGCCCTCACGCGGCCCCGCCGTCGTCAGAGCAGTCCATCCCTGCCAGAGGCGCAGTACAGAGGAGTGCGCAGAGCCCTGGAAAAAGGACGCGTTGGCTTTTTTGCGCAACGTCAGGTCGTACGGGTCGTACGCTTCGGGGTTGCCTGACCAGATAGGCGCGTAGGTGCGGCGGTATGTCGGGTCTGCCCAGCGGGACAGGCTGCCAGCATCAATGTGTGGGCCGAGACTAGTAAATGGCTTGCCGGGCGGGCGTATGCGCGCTGCATCGGCGTAGGCCAGAGGCGCCGCGAAGGACTTCTCTGGGTCCTCGTCATCATGCCACAGCTTGTTGAGAGTCTCGTGAAGGGCCATGGCACGGGGGTGGGTGCGGGCCTCGATCTGAGCGCGCGACCAGTAGATGCGTAAGATGCACGGCAGCTCCTTGGGCCAGCCTAGAGCCGATTTGGTTTAGCTACTATCCGACCTTGATCATACGTTGTTTTCAACGTCTTTTCGACACAGTGATATACATACCGCGTACTTGCTCCTTGTTTTCCTTGACGTAGCTATCTAGGTCCGTGAACCAAGCTTCGGCTGTTTTCTCAGGCACGGTTCCGCGGACCACAAAACATCCAGCCTTGCGCAGGCGCTCTTTGGTCTCCTCTGTGGGATTCACAGCTTCGTCGTACGCCAGCTCCGGGATGCCGGCTGACTGTTTGTCGGCCATCTCGGCCGTCAGCGCTTCCAGCCGGCTGCAGACCGCGAGCCAGCTCTTGCGCAAGGCGGCCTCGCCGTACTCGTCAGCAATGGCCTTTTTGATGTCAACATCGCTGGCGAGGATCTGTGCATTCGCCCGCGTCAGCTCATCCCACTGGGGCCAGGTCTCGCCAGGTCTCATAGTGTGCAGCGTTTGGTGGTAGGAGCAGCGACTAGGAATATAGAATACAATGTGGGGAGGGATTCCGGTTCTGTGGAAGGGCTCATAAGCGCAGGGTTATCCTCTCTACACAACGTATTACGATACGAATAATATATAGATTGTGGTGGAGCCTCGCAGAGTCCGATAGTCGGTGTGGCGGAATACACCAGTGGACAGCCTGCCTGTCGGACGGACTCGTCCGACATCTTTATCAGATATATTATGTGGGACGACAATCGCGGCCGGTCCGCTTTGCTCTGCTATCAACGCTTTAGCGAGTTTTTCGATTTGTGCCTGGAGACAAAAAGCAGGCGAGTGGAACTCTACGATAAAACAGAATGGAGATATCGGTCCGGCAGAACTGTGGACAATCAGAGATAGAGCAACTTCAATCATCTACTTGTAAATTTCTAGATACAGGGTGCCCAGCAACAGACCAACATGTATATATATTTACGTCTCAGCGACAAAGGACATGCACCCACGATGATGGCATCGGGTTGCATTGCCTAGGGCGTTCCTGTCTGCTTCAGTCGCTTTTCACTCTTATTTATCACCCACGACTCTTTGTATGCAAACTCCGCAGCGACTAGCGGCCGGCTCGAGCATTCATCGGCATCATGGCGTTCTTCACGGACAAGACAATTGCGACCAGCAGCTCCAAGGTTAACTTGGTGTTGCTGCTGTGGTGTGCTGGGATTCTATCTACGGTATGCCTTGATCCTGTCTGCCTTGGCCTGAAAAGCCGCTACTAATCTTTGCAATTGAAAAGTCGCTCGGTTTTGACTCTTCTATGATGTAAGTTTGAAGTGTTCAACATACTATGGCACGTGGGGTGAGGGGAGCTATGTGTGTGTCTGTGTGTGGCTATGAAGAAGTACATGCACCGATAACGGGATGAAGAAAACTGACCAAAATCACCTACCCAACAGGTCGGGTCTCAACATTCTACCGTCCTACACGGACTACTTCCACCTTAATACCACCACGCTGGCCCTTCAGTCAGCAGTCTCGTGGGCTGGCAGCACCGTGGCTGGTCTCTTCTATGGTCAACTGACGGACTGGGCGGGTCGCAAAAACGCGCTATGGCTCAGTGCCTTGATCACGCTCGTCGGTGCCGTTATCCAGGTTTGCTCGCAGAACATTGGCATGTTCGTAGCCGCCCGCTTTATTGTCGGAATCGGCAATGGTGCAACCTTCACCGCTGGTCCGACGTACCTCGCCGAGATGTTCCCGTTTAAGTGGCGTGGCTTAGGCTTGGGCATATTCATGGACTTCTTCTATGTTGGCGGTCTGTTGTCGTCCGGCATCACATACGGAACAGCCAAGATACCCAACACGTGGGCCTGGCGCACACCGTCACTGCTCCAGATATTTTTCATGGTCCTCGGCGTCATTGTCCTGCCATGGCTTCCCGAGTCGCCGCGCTGGCTTGTATACCACGACCGCCACGAAGAGGCCCTTGCAGCCATCGCCATGATGCAGTCCGATGGTAACCGCGACGACCCTATCGTGATGCTCACCTATCATGAGATTGTGGAGACCATAAAGCAAGAGAACGAGATGCACCAGAAGACAAACGTCCAGGAGCTGGTACGGTCGAAGGAGAGCAGACACCGTCTCATGCTAGTTCTGGCCGTGGCTGTCATCGCCATGGCTTCTGGTGAGTCTACTCCGCCCGCTGCTTGATTTAAGCTTCTCATCTTCCCATTATTTCATCCATATGCTAATAAGAATTAACAGGCAACAACATCATTACCTTCTACCTAGGTACCATGCTTGATGGTGCTGGAATCACGGACACTACTACCCAGCTGCAGATTGTGAGTCCACATATGGTCATATGGTTCTCGGTTATTTCATTCGGTCTGTTTTCGTCTTCACCCTCGCTAACGTCCCCCAGAATATCATCCTCAACGCGTGGTGTCTGGTCATGGCCGTGTTTGGCACGTTGCTGCTAGACAAGATCGGGCGTCGTCCCATCGCACTCTGGTCGGCGGTTGCCATGACCGTGTTTCTGTTCCTAGTGGGTGGCCTGACCCAGCGTTACGGCGACTCCAGCGACAAGTCCGGCATCTACGGTACCGTGGCCTGCATTTTCCTATTCCAAGGTGCCTACAGCTTCGGTTGGACACCACTCTCCATGCTGTACCCACCCGAGGTGCTCAACTACTCCATCCGCTCCGTGGGCATGGGCGCCTACACATTCATCACCAACGGCGTCGGCCTTATGGTAGCCATGTCCTTCCCCATTGCGCTCGAAAAAATCGGGTGGAAGACGTACATGATCAACGGCGCTTGGGATGTCCTGCAAGTCATCTTCATTGGTCTGTACTGGGTGGAGACCAAGGATAAAACCCTGGAGGAGATTGACGAGATCTTCGACAAGACTGCTGCAACTGCAGGCATGCCCCACGTGCAGGACGTCATCGAAGGTCGTGTCGTCGACTCAAAAGTGGCAGCCACCGTGCAGAATGTGAAACTTCCAAAGGAAGACGAGGTGTGAACCCATGACAAGATGTGCCAGGGGGTACCGTCATAGAGCTTTCTTCTACAGCGGGATTGGTCCAGTTTCAAAGGGGTGAGAGGTAGAGCGCAGTTGTTGGTTTTTATCGTGGAATAGAATGCGCGTGCATTTCAAGGTACATTAAATCCTACTTTACTTGATCCGCTTTGTTTTTAACAAGATCCATTCAAATAAATTCATATAAGCACGAGAAAAGAAGAAAAAAAAATGGAGGTTAATTACCGGCATTAACTACCGAGATAGCAACGCGTTTGAATAAAATGGAAAGCCCATTCTCTACGCGTTGGATCTCAGACAATAACTCAAGAATCTATGCTCATTACTGAACGGAATGACAAAAATGATGTCGGCCTCAGCCACCAAAGAAAACAACAGTAAATGACGCAAGAATTTGGCATTTAGTGGGCTACAATTAAAGAAGAGAAGCAAAGGAAATAACTCCGGAAATACGTACATGCGTATTTAGTCAGTGACTTATATATCTTTCTAGATGTGTAGCCGTATAACAATGAATCCTCGACGCCGCTGACATAGTTAATTTCAGCTATGATCTAATTCTACTCCTGCTCTTTGTAGTGCTCCTTCGTCCGGGCCTCAGCCTGGGCTAGGCACTCGTCCAGCATGGCGGGGTCGCGCGGGATTAGCTTGACCTTGAAATATCGCGGTATGGCCACAAGGGCGGTCTTGATCTCGTTGTAGTCGACGTAGTCGGTGTTGGGGGGCGCCTCCTCGCTGGCCACAATCTTGTACGACGACAGTAGGCGCAATAGGGCGGCGTACAGCAAGCGGCTGGCAATAAACTGGCCGGAGCACGAGCGCGAGCCGGTGCCAAAAGACAGGTGAGCGAGGCCATTGATGGCGGCCTCGGTGGGCGGATCCAAGCTGGAGAGCCAACGCTCGGGGTTAAAGGAGCCGCCTTCGGCACCGAAGTGGTCGACGTCGTGATTGCCGGCCTGGGCGTTTATGAGGATCATAGTCTTCGCCGGAATGATGGCACCGTCCCAGTGTACCTCGGTGACGGTCTTCCTGGGCAGGCTCATGGCGCTGACAGTGTAGAATCGACCGGCTTCCTTGATTATGGCGTTGAGATATGGCACCTTCTCCTCGATGTAGCAGTCATTCCAAGCGTCACGGATATCCGGGTAGTGGCGCTTGATGTCTTCGTAGGCGCGGTCCTGCCAGGCCTGGCCTTCGGGGCGCGACAGCGAGCCGATGCAAGACGTCAGCGTGCCAGGGATTGTCTCGAAACCGCCCGAAACCAGCGACAGGCAGATCGAGGAGACCTCGACGCCGTTGAGCTTGGTCTCCTCGTCCTTGAGGATGGCGGCGGAGATACAAGGCTTGTCGGTGCCCTTCTTGATCATATCGCGCACCTTGTCAAGCAGGTGGTTAAGGTACTTATCGCGGCGCTCGCGCAGTTCTTTAGAGCGCCCGTTCTTCTCGTTGTTGGGGAAGTAGCGCAATAATGGAACATAGTCTTGGTAGTTCTCAGAGGCGCTGCGCAGCAGCGAGATGGCAGAGCCGACGGTCAGAATTTCGCGCAGTAACTCGTCGTAGACGGCGTCCATACGGATGCCATAGCACAGTGTCAGTGTGGTGTTAAGGGCGTAACGCTGGATGTACGGGCGCACATCAATCTCGACGGCGCCGTCTTGGCAATCGCGCTTCAGGTCGCGCAAAATGCAATAGCTCTCAAGGTCGAGCATGGGGTAGTAGTTGCGCAGGGCAGGGCGGCTGAGTGCGGTGCCGGCACCCTTACGCTTGCGCTTGCACGACTCGTCCCAGGGTGATGAGCCAATGGTGAATCCCTGCGTACTGCTTATCAGGCCGTGGAAGGTGTACAGCTTGGGGCGGTCAATGACGGCGTTTTGGTTGCCCAGCAGCATGCGCTTGCAGTCGTCGAAAGAGTTGACCACGACCGCCCGCGTGTTGCCCAGCTTTATCTGGAAGACCGAGTGGCCGTACTGGCGCCACCACTTCTCACAGACCGTGGCATGGTCATCGCCCAGCTTGAGCAGATGGCCGAACACGGGCACGGCACCCGGGATCTCCGGCATGCCCTTGATGTGGGGGATGTCTGTGGCGTACATTACCTGGAATGTTAGTTCCCATGCCGCCAGAGTGTCCCGTGCGGATGGCCTTAACTTACATTGTACAGGATGTAGGTCAGCGCGACGACGACGATGCCCGTCACGATGGTACCAGCCTGTTCATGGTTCTGGATCTCCCGCCAGTAGCGACCCAGGAGGCCTGCGTGGATCGTCTCGAACTTGTCCATGGTTTGGGCGATTCGGTTCAGTCCTTGTTCAGAGTCCGTTCTGTGGTGATTTTGTGTCGCCGTTTGTGCTTCACCTAAAGGACGGTACGTTCCTAAATAGGAAAACTTAACGGAAGACAACCCCACAGTAGAACAAAATGAAAAAGGCAGTGTCGGGACGCCCATCGAACGGCCGTCGGTTATGCCGCTCGAGCAACCCCCCGCGTCGTAAGAACGGCCATTGCTCGTCACCAAAGAACCGTGTCGGCATGTCCGCGCATCTTTAGGTGATATTCTGGTATCTGATAAGGTGGTACGGACGAGCCGACGTGGGAGGAGTACAGTGTATACACTGTATTTTGTACAGTGGGTGCATCGAGGGGACCTCCCGCTTCAAAGTTGCCGTTTGCCCTTGGTGTGCTCACCTTTGAGGGGACGGAGGGCCGATTCAAGCATATCAATCAATTCCGACATGATGACAGTACGCCCGGTTGTTCTCGTGACGGCCGGTTCAGCGGGCCTGGGAGCGGCGGTGGCCCGCCTATTTGCGCGCAACAGCTACAACGTCGTCATCAACTACAGTCATAACAAAGAGCGCGCTGACAAGCTGCTTGAGGAGCTCAACAATAGTGGCAGCGCCGAAGGCACCGTCGGTCTCAATCATGCCGCCATACGGGCTGACTTAGCGCAGCGCACCGACGTCGAGCGGCTCGCTCGCGAGGCGTACGCCGTGAACGGGCGGCTGGACGTTATCTTCTCCAACGGAGGCTGGACGCAGTTCCGTGACACGACCCGGCTTAGCGACAACGTGTTCGACGAGGACTGGGACCGCGTATTCATCATTAACGTCAAGTCGCACCTGTGGCTGCTGCACGCAGCCGAGGCATATCTTGCGGAGCACGAGGGCGCCTTCACGACGACTGCGTCGATGGCTGGCGTTCACGGCATGGGTAGCTCTCTGGCAAGTATAGATATGCGACTAGAAGTGCCATGCTAAGTGAAGACACAGAGACACTTATGAGCTGACAACTCCCAGGCCTACTCTACAGCAAAGGCTGCTCAAATTCACATGGTCCGTGGCATGGCCACCATGGTGGCGCCGCACATCCGCGTGAACTCAGTATCGCCCGGACTGCTAGAGACGGAGTGGGCTGAGCGCTATACTATGCAGCAAAAGGAGGCGTTCCGCGAAAAGACGAAGCTGAAACGCTTTGTCACAGTGGACGACGTAGCAGACCAGGTGCTTGGGCTGGCTAGGAATCGGGGAATGACGGGAGTCAATGTAATTATGGACGCAGGTATGTCTATTTGAGACGACAACTGTGAGGGTCGCGCTTAAAAGAAGGACGTGGGGCTGCGGTGCTGTACGGTCACATTGTGTTTCCTCTTTTGACATACTCGACTTCTCTTGTGTCATAATCCGAACGCTCCTTTTCTCTATTTTCCCACTCTCTTTTCTCAATGCGGACTTTGAAACATTGGAACGCATGCAAAATTTGGTGTACAAACTGTCATGGCTTCTGGCGTTCTGCTCTAGGCGTCCTTCACTTCTTTATGGGCCGTTATATCTCTCAAAAAATCGCCCTCCATAGCATGCCGATCGGAGACTCCGACAGGACTGCAGGTCGTAGTCCACGTGGCAATGGGAATGGACACTACGCCCAAAGACGCCACTGTTATCAACGCCGCGATCAACGAATGACGTCGTCGCCTTATACTACGACACGGCGGTTTTGAGCATCGCCAGTCTCGCTTCATCCTGCTGCAAACCAAAATATCATAACCATGGCCTCTCTCGCGACACAGGACCTCTTTCGCGTCAAGGGCTACGTGGCCATTGTCACAGGCGGCAGTAGTGGCTTAGGATTCATGATATGCAAGGTACAAGGCAAAAACAAGACTAGAAAAAAACAGAAGAAGGGGAGGAGCCTCCGCAACACTTGTTATGCGTCGCTGACGAATTTAGGGTCTCGCGGTTAATGGAAATAAAGTGTATCTGGTTGCGCTGCCATCGGAACCCATCGCCGCCAAGGTGGCCGAGCTCAACGCCTTGGCTTCAGCTGCAGGAAACGGCGGATCTGCCACAGGGTATGCCTGCGATGTCTCAACAAAGGAGGCTATAGCCATGCTGGCCGCACACGTCGCCAAGACCGAGAAGCAGGTCGACTTGCTCGTGTCCAACGCCGGCATCCGCCGCGACCCGCCCCTGTCCTGCGACGTGCTGACCGCGCCCCTGGAAGAGCTGCAGGCCTCCATGTGGTCGTCGCGGCACAGTGATTGGGAGGCGTCGTTTGCCGTAAACACCACTGCGCACTACTTTTTGGCAGTGGCCTTTTTGCCGCTGCTGGCAGCGGCGTCGTCCCTGGGCCGCCGCGCCGGCCGCGGCAGCATGGTGATTACCAGCTCGTGTGCCAGCATGCACAATGCAACTAACGTCGACCTCACGAGCTACGCCGCCAGCAAGGCTGCGACTGACCACCTTGTGCGCCTGTTGGCAGCCAAGTTCTCGCGCTTCTATGTGCGCGTAAACAGCATCAATCCTGGGTGTACGTCTTTCCCGCTTTGTTTCGCTCTATTTATTGGGGTGTTTTTAGAAAGCAGAGACTTACTATACAGTTGTCCCGAGCAACATGAACCCAGTGGGCGACGATGGCAATATGTTTAGCAACTTGTTCGACAAGATGCCGGCCAAGCGAGCTGGCGACGAGGATGACATTGCTGGCGCTGTGCTGTACCTGGCAAGCCGTGCTGGAGTGAGTCCACCGTATCCCGTCTAATCTTTCCAGCGCTTTTTTTCCGTGTCAGCTACTGACTTCAGCGGCCAGTCGTATGTAGATGGCGTCAACATGTGTATCGATGGCGGGCGCATTCTGTTAGCCAATGGCCAGGAGTGAAGCTTATGGGTCCGAGTTCGTCGTAAAATTGTGGCCTTTGAATTTGGTGCAATAGCATGGAGAGTACTCCGTGCCCCGACTGCGGGGCTTCGTTGATAGCAGCGTAAAATAATGCAGATAAGGGTCCGCTTTGCGCCCTTACAAATAGACCTCTTCCTCTTACTTAGAAACATTGCTCTCTCCCCTGAAACACTGTCAACTTCTTCACAATGTCAATTGTAGTAATCCCAGGTGCTGTCCAGTATGTCTCTTGATCTCTCAGCTGACCTGCCACCTCTCCTCTCGTGGCCCTTGTCCTCTCCCCACTAACATCCCAGACCGGAGCTGTCCGACAGCGACTTTGACGGGCTGCTCGCCGCCCTGAATATCCGCAATGTCTCGGATCAGGACAAGGCGGCCTACAAGCCTATCCTGCGCTCTTTTTTGGCTGTCATGCACAAAGTCGGATCCGATTCAGAATACACACCGCCGGCCATGGTTGCCGCGCCCACTGTGGCGGGCCGCAGCTACAGTGTTCCGGCTCCCAGGGACAACACTATGAACGCATGGAGCCACGTGTGTGACATCCGGTCAGCGTCGCCGTCCTGCAGTCGTCTAGAAGGCCGCACATTTGCCATAAAGGACAACATTTCCGTGGCGGGCCTGCCAACGACGATTGGCGTGTCGCCGTTCCTGTTTGACGCCGAGCACGGCAAGTGGGACCCCGCGGAGGTCGACGCCACCGTTGTGGCGCGTCTGCTGGATGCCGGCGCTACCGTTCGCGGCTCATCGACATGCGAGGGCTGGTGTGCATCACCGCTATCCTTCACGTCCTTTACCGGACCCGTACACAACCCCTGGCTCTACGGGCACACGTCTGGTGGCAGTAGCAGTGGATCAGCGGCTTTGGTGGCCGCACATCAAATACTGAAGGGGTTGGACGAGGACGGTGGCCGTCCGGGCATCTTCCCTGCGCTCGACAGTAGGACTACCATTCACGTTCAACGTGGCATGCGTACAGCGGAGCTTGCCCTCGGCAGCGATCAGGCCGGGTCGATCCGCATCCCCTCATGCTATTGCGGTATCTACGGGCTGAAACCGACATTTGGCCTGGTGCCGTACACGGGCGCCGCCTCTATGTCGCCCATGATTGACTACCTAGGCCCTATGGCCGCCACGCTCGAGGACATTGCCAGCGTCCTGGAGATCATTGCAGGCTACGACGGCCTGGATCCACGAATGAGCCCGGACTCGCCGCTTCGTGAAAACGTGAAGCCATACGCGTCGATATTGGCGGATTTTCGGGCAAATGAGAAAGATGCAGCGTCAATGGGACAAAGGATGGCTGGGCCGTGGAAGATTGGCCTCCTCAAAGAGGGCTTCGAGATGGCAGGCGTGACAGACATCGTGCGCGAGACAGTCCTCGAGGCAGCCAAGACATGTTTCACAGCGGTCGGTGCCGACGTGGTCGAGGTGTCCGTGCCCATGCACAGCGACGGGGCCATTCTCTGGAACGCTTGCAGCCGGCCGTCGATGGCATCATGGCTGTTGCAGGGCCGCTGCTCAGGCCAGCTCTCATATTTGCCGCCCCACATTCACCCAGTAACAGCCCAGCTGCCGCTGTCAGACACTACATGTGCACTTTTGAACGAGCACAACCCCGCGGCGGTGAACATTTTGCTCAGCCAGCTGGCGGCCGACCGCATTCTGCCTGCAGGTCTCGAGGCCAAGGCTCACCGTCTGGTGCTCGCTCTGCGCGCTGCCTATGACGCCGCCCTGGCCGAGGTCGACGTTCTCATTACGCCCTGTGCGCCGAATCTGGCCCCCCCTCTACCGACACCAAAGGAGGGTGAAGCAGTCGTGTCGGTTGCGGAGAAGCTAGCATACGCCGTGGGCACCACGAACAACACTGCGCCGTTCAATGCCACCGGTCACCCTGCGATAAATGTTCCATGTGGCTTTGCGGCGCTGCCCGAGAGGCCAGATGCACTACTTCCCGTTGGCATGCAGGTAATCGGCAAGCGATTCGAAGACGACAAAGTGATTCTCGCAGCCGCCCTTTTTGAGTCAGGACGCGGTCTTGCCAAAGTAAACAACCCAAAACGAACTTAAACAAATTCTATAGGAATCAATAAATATATGCGTATGTGACTTGTGAGTCTGGGTCTATGCAGCTGCCAAAAAATCCGAGATCTGCCTGTCCATCCACTCGGTGTCCTCGGCGTGGCTACCACTACCTGCAATGTGGCCCCAGATGGATGGAATGACCTTCAGCGTGGCCTGTGGGATCGATTTGGCCTCTCTCTCTGATGCATACCACCGAAAGTACTGGTCCGTCTGGCAGGGCATCAGAAGTACGCGCGCCATGATCTTACCCAGCGCATCCTCCAGGCTGGCTCCTTTGCCATAGATCGTCGTGATATCACCGCGTTGCCACATGCCCGAAAGGGCTAACAGGTCATCCGGGTGCCAGCCAATGTAGCTGCGGCCCGTAATGGCAGCGTCCCAGTCCTTGTGGCTGTCGAAGCCCATATCGCGGTACCCCTCCTGGTCGAACCATTCGGCGCTGGTTAGCCAGGCGGAGTACGCCTTACCAAAGGCCCTGACGCCGCGCACACACGATTGTGGTGGTGGATTGCCGTTGTTGGCAGCCTTGTACGCAGCCAGCGGGACATAGTCCACGGAATCTTTGAGCGCAGCGCGCGGGCCCTCGAGGAACTGCACGTTGTGCGGACTGGTGCGTGCCGACGAGCAGATCACGACGGCATGCTCGACCATGTCTGGGTACATGAGTGTCCAGTAGTAGGCAGCTTGGCCGCCCATGGAAAATCCGACGATAACATCGAGGGTAGTGATGGCGAGTTTCTGGGTCAGCAAGTTGTGCTGCGCGCGCACGCAGTCGCGGTAGTCGAACGTGGCTTCGGGGAAGCCTGGCGTGTTGGACGGACTGGATGACTCGCCGTTGCCTAGTAGAGCCACGCAGATTATGCGGTGGTCGCGCAGGGACGAGGCCGTTCCGTCTGAAAAGGTGCACGTGCTGGCGATGCGGCCGCGGAAACATGTGACAACCAGTGCCGCTTTGGTGGCCGTGGGGTTGATGTCGATGTAGGCCACTGAGATGGACGGCAGCGCCGTGCCATCGGAAAAGACAAAGTCCCTAATTTCGTGGTGCTGGATCTCCATTGTCGTCTTCTGGCGGTGATGCGTGCACGGCACGGCTCTATGGTACTATTACCTTACTTACACATATTTGATACAGTCCGGAGCGTGGCCTGGCTTCCGAGCTGACTTTGCAGCCCATTACGAGGACCGACCGATACTCTAGCACGACGACGCTGCGGAGTACACAGGTTCCTTGTTTAGCTTGTGTGTTGATTGCATCGGGACTTATCAGCAGTCACGCGGCATGCCAGCGCGCGGCCCGCTCTTGTCGTCGGGGCGCCCGACGCGTCGTTGGGGTCATCTGCGATACGAATGGGGAGGGATACCGGGTGCAGCGTAGCATGGAGTATTTATCGTCAAGTCTTGACACCTTTGGGTTGGCCTATCTCAGTCGTTGACCGATGTGCCAGATCGATCACCTAGACACAAGCCAACGACGCATTTTCTAGCCTCTCGCATCCCCTATCTCCTTTCGCAATGGCCCCCAACGGCGAGTCCTACGTGGTGAACCCCGGTGCCCCTGAAGGTGCCAGCCGCTTCTCCAACGCCCGGTTGTCTCCTGCGGGAGCGCACCGCACCATCTACGTTGCTGGCACAGCCTGCGTGCGCGCTGACGGCACGTGGCCCGGCGTCTCTGAAAATGCAGACGGCACACGCTCGCTGGATGTGCGCGTGCAGACGGCGGCAGTGCTCGAGAACATCGACAACGTCATCAAGGGCGCCACGGCCGGTAAGGGCAACGTGCAAAACCTCATCGACGCGGTTGTGTACGTCGTGGATATGGACCGCGACTATGCTGGCATGAACGAAGAGTGGAATAAAGTGTTTCCCACGCGCGCGGTCGCACCAGCCAGGGCCACGATTGGCGTCAAGCAGCTGCCGGATCCGCGCATGCTGGTCGAGGTGAAGGCAGTCGCGGTGGTGGAGATGTAGGGGGTGGGGGAAGTGGGTTTTCTTTTGGTAGGACCAAAGGCTGGCGGAGCAATGTTGAGACGGGTCGCTGTATCATGTACAAAACTGTCGAGAAGCGAGCATGGCATCAATCGAGGGCCATATCGCACGTTTACTGGCAAGATGTAAAAGGGAAGCGTTAAGACGCCCCAACTCAGAAGGGGGTTCTAGAAGTTCTTCCACAAACAAAAAAGCATGGCCGACACCCCGAAGCTTCACAAATGAAAATTCATGTTTATGAGTTTTCCATCCATAAGCACAAAGACTCGCGCCTCAGAGCAGAAAGGCAGCCTTGACTGCAATTAAATGATCAGGGCGGAAGCTAGAGGCTTATGATCTGTAGAGAAGAAAGAAGAGAACACAACGACTAATAAGTGGAACCCTTTGACTGGGTCTGGCCCATGGTTCGTGTCCGAGCACGAGATCAGTCCTCCCGCTAGTACCGTACCCGTCGCAGGCGCACGCGATAACAACGACCGCTGGAGTTAGTTCGGTAAATGAAGGCGGCGGGATCCTATCATCTCGGGGTTTTGTGCGCATTAAAGAATGAGGCTAGGCGCTGGACGGTTTGTATTCCTGCTGGGCGCATTGACGACGAAACCATCCAAGATCCAACACTTCGATTTCGAACATGATCCCGTCCAACGGCCATAGACATGCCGCCGTCTTTTACACCTGAAGCTCGCACGTCTTGCACCCGGTGCCAAAAGCGCAAGAAGCGCTGTGACCGCCTGCTTCCGGCCTGCCAAAACTGCCAGACAGCACGGGTGCGCTGCAGCTTCCAGGATATCGAGCGGGGAGTAACGGCATCCTACCCCTTGGCGTGGGTCCCCCCCCCCCCCCCCCCACCCGGGTCTTTGCTTCTTTACTCCCCCCCTAACGACGTCAGATACGTGCGGAGCCTCGAGTCGCAGTTGGCCGCCCTACGCAAGCAGCTCGCCGACGACGGCGGCCCAGTTGCCGACGATGGCTCCGTCCAAGACAGCCCGGGCATGGACGTCCTCGGCGTCCAGTCCCCCTCGCCCTCTATGCTAGCCGCGGTGGACGATATTGCGGTGGACGACACGTCGACCATTGTGACCGTCTCCAATAGCAGCATTAACGACGGCGACGACTCAACAGCGACCCAGGCGGGAGACCATTCGCAGTCTCAGCAGTCGCGGCCCTATAGCCAGCGCACATCCACATCACAGCATCATCATCTCCCAACACAGTTCTCATCACCGCCGCCACCGCGAACACCGACAGCACCACAGCCAGCTGTTCAGACACCCTCGTTTGCGCAGGAGCTCAAGACGCTGTCGCTCGAAGCGGCAGCTGAGCGGCACGTCGGCTCGTCGTCGGGTGTCTCGTTCGCCAAACTTACGCAGATGATTCTCTGCCGTTTGACGCCTGATAAGGCCGACTTTGTCTTTAGTAGTGATCTGCCGCCAACAGCAGCAGCAGAACCAACAAACAACCAGCAGGCCAACTGTGCACGCCCAGTGGTAAGCACGGGCTTCGGTTATGTGGGTAGCAGTGGTGAGCCGCAGATGGTGGACTTCGACTCACCCTCAGACCTGTTCGGCTCGTCGGTGCTGCATGGGCTGCGCGACAGCATCTCTGTGTACCCTCTACTTTTTGGAGACGTGTTCCTCACCGACATCATAGAGCCAAGCACAACTCTCGCCAGCTTGACGTGGCCGCCGCCCGCGATGCGCGACGACGGTGTGGGCGACGAGGAGCACGTTAACCTGCTCATCGACTTTTACTTTGCCCACTCCAATACGTTGTACCCGCTGGTCGTGCGCAGCGAACTCATGAGCACGCTGCGCGCCGTGCAGCAGGATCCGGCTGGCGCCGGCGCCAGGGTCTCGCCGCTGGCGCTCTTCCGCATGTGGATGGTGCTAGCCATTGGGTCCACGGCCTTCTCGTCGGTGTCTCTGACCGAAGAGTCGGAGCCCATGCTGTACTACAACAAGGCACTTCAGTACTCGGAGCAAGCGCTTGCACTCAATGAGATGGCGGCCCTTGAAGTTCTGACGCTGCAAGTGTCATACTCGTTCTTCAACCAGCTGGGACCAAGTAAGTGCCGAAAGGGAGATGGGGTAGACCATACAAACTCGGACTAACAACAGAGAAAGATACCTGGTTTCTCGTCGGCATGGCGGCGCGTGTGGCGCTCGGGTTTGGCCTTCACGCAGCGTCGACCTACGAAGGCCTTCCGGTGGACGTGGCAGAGAAGCGCAAGCGTGTCTTCTTTTCCATTTACATGATGGACCGCGTGGTATCCATCGCACTGGGCCGTCCCTTTGCGCTGCACGACGATGACATTGATGTACAGCCGTTTACGGCCGTCGACGATGAGTGTCTTACGCCCAACGGCATCTTACCGCAGAGCACGTTGCAGCCGTCGATCATGTGCGTGCCACGGCACATTTTAGCGCTGCGCCAGATAGCCGGCCGCATCGCACGCCAGGTATACGCGCCGTCTGCCAGCCGCCTGCACAGCGTGGCCCAATCCGGGCAGTCCGGGCAGTCCGGGCAGGCCGGACACGCTGGGCATGGGGCCCAGCTGCAGCACACGACAACGCAGCGCGAGGCTGTACTTACGGCACTGCACCAGGAGCTAGTGGACTGGCGGCGCAACACGCCGTTCCCACTGCCAGACATTGACAGCCGCGTGCCACACCTCAGCAGCACGTGGTACGACTTCAATTACTACACGCACCTCGCCTCGCTCTACCGACCGTCACCGCTGTTCCCCGTCATGGACGCAACGCGCGTCAAGATTCTCGAGAATGCTGCCGCTATGGCCATCCGCCATGGCTACAGCCTCCACCAGCAGCAACGCCTAGCCTACAACTGGCTTAACTTTCTGTCCCTCTTCACCGCCACGCTCTCGCTCATCTACGCTACTACCGCGCAGCCCGATAACCTCGCCGCAGTGCTGCGCCACACACGTGCCATCGAAGACCTTGAGCTGGCCATCGAGCTGTTCGGCAAGCTGAGCCTCAAGTTCTCGGCCGCACGTAAGATCCGCAACATGATCGCCGAGATCTGTACCCGATATCGAGACGTGCGGGGGGGGTCTATAGTGTAGCATCCGGGGACAGTAGCTAAACAGCACAGGCCCCCAGTTTATCTGTATCTTGCCTGTACATACGGGTTTATCATGAGATATGCAATGGACGAGGTGCATTTTGGATGCCATGGGTTGGCTACATTTCTTGGTTCTCTTTTTTTTTTAACCCAGCTACTTCGGGTGAAATTGTACCCAGCATTCGTGTTCCTTTTTAGCCAGGCTTTGTTAGTTTAGTTTTGTGCAAAGAAAGGCAGCCCATGCACCGTAACACATACCAAAACCTTGAACGTTGCCTCGTCACCAAATACTTCAAAGCGGCTAGTAATTCCTGGGCTAGCACCGTCTTGCTTCGGGTGCAGCTGTGTTGAGTAGCGACGGTAGATAGCCGACAATAGCATCGTCATCTCGGCCATGGCCAAGCTGTAGATCAGTATCTCTCTCCTCTTAAATCTGTCTGCAGGGCACCAGCTGCAAGACTTACTGCATGCCAATGCACATGCGGGCACCGCTGGAGAAGGCCCAGAACCAGCGTCGCATGGTAGCAACGTCGCCAAGCGCGGGTATCTCGCCCAGCCAGCGCTCGGGTCGGAAAGCCAACGGCTGGGGGAATACATCAGGGTTACGGTGCAGTGTGTAGGGGTCCATGCCCACGACGGTGCTAGCTGGTATGGCAAAACCGTCGATAATGACGGTGGCGCTGGTGGTGTGCGGCGACAGTACACGTGGCTCGGTAGCTGGCAACGGCGCGTAGAGGCGCAGAGTCTCCATCAGCACGGCATCCAGAAAGGGCAGGTGTTTTGTGCTGGCAGCAGCGTCAGCCGTAGGGTTACCGTGCTCATCGAGGGCTTTATTGTGGACGGCGGAATCTGACAGTGTGGCCACCTCAGCAGCTAGACGAGCCTGGTAAACGGCGTGCTCCGGGCGCGACAGAGACCAAATAGCATACATGATGGCATCACTTGTAGTGTCAATACCAGCGAGAAGATGGTCAGCCAGCTCGGACGCAATTTCGAGGCCGTCGAGGACGCTGTCGCCCTTACCCGTATTAATGGCGGTCTGGCTGTGCTGGTGCAGGCGGCCCATGATGGAGTGCGCTGTAGAGCCGGTTTGGGCCGCTTTGTCACCCGCCGCAGTGGCCTCTTCATATGCTTTCCACGACCCAAGGGCATGCTCGCGGATGGCTGTGTAAGTGGCGGGCTTCCGCATGGGAAACAAGCCCAAAGCTTCAAGTAGACGCTCAAGCCTTCCGGTGCGTGTGTAAAGCCAGCGTGTGTACGTGGGCATGTGTACGGCGAGCCAACTCAGACGGCGACGGGCTGGATCTAGGATATCATCAAGCAGGCAGCGGTCGTTGTTGTTCCCGCATAGGGCTTGTGTTCCACCGTAGGTACTACCGTACAGGAAGCCGGTGATGCTGTCGAGGCTGAACCAGTGGAGGCTGCGGAAGATTTCGTGGCCGTCCTGGGACTGGGAATGGGACTCTGACTCGATGAGGGACAGATAATTGTGCACGTTGGAGGCCAGCAGCGATGCAGCCGGGCCGTCCGGCCGCAGGACTGCCGTTTTGGAGTAGGCGTAGGCCAGTATCTTCTTGCGCTGTGCGTGGCGGCGTGCAGAGCCAAAGCTGAACAGGTTTTGACGGCCGTATACATCGAACATGCGGTAGAAAGTCGTACGCTCGAAACCGGAACCGGCACCGTAGATTGTACGCTGCGCTGCTAGTGACGCGAAGGACACCTCGTTGGGGCCGACGCGCACAGCAGCGCCATATATGCCATGGAGATCGCGCAGGCGCCGCGTACGCGTGCCGCGCAAGTCGTCGTACGCGAGGCGCCACTTGGTCAAAGCATAGAGCTTGGGTCCCGGGACGGCGGCCAGCGGTGAGACCACCAGTGGGTGGTACACAAGGCTGTAGAGGCCGTAGAGAAGTACGGCTGAGGACACCAGCAGTGCACTATGGTTGGTAATGATCTGGATAACTGGAGGCCGGTCAGCAAAAAATGGAGAGCAGGGTCAGGCAGCCGTCGGCGCGGCGCCGGGGTTGTTGTTTCTCATTTCTCATTTCTTATCCCCTTTCATGGCATACCTTGTGAGACGATGCCCGTGGATTCCATTTTTGAAAGCAACAATGAGGCAAGGAAGGACAAGAGGAGACTCTCGAAACCATGGACGTGTAAGGATGCACTGCATTGTGCTGTAAATAGCGGGGAACGGCAACAGGCGGCGGCCTGGCATTGCTTATCGCACGTTTCGATAAGCCCAACAGCCCAGAATCGGACGGCCCGACAGCACTTTGTCACTGTCCCCAAGTGCGGGTTCGGCCGACGAGGTTCTTATATGGCAATCAAGTAAACTCTACCATCTTGCAGTTGCAAATCTTTCCGTGTCTACGACAAGCACCCATCCGAAAAAAAGCATCATGTTGAGAACAACAACAGAGACAGAGACAGTACCGGCCCAGATCAGCCTGGCCGCCGAGATGTCTCCCCTCAATGCCATGGCTCACCGCGGCCGGGGCTTGCCGGGTATCCCACACTTTGCCACGCACGCAGAAACACGGCAGTGGCAGTTGGAGCATATGGCCGGGGCGTTCCGCGTGTTTGCGCGCGAGGGCTACGCAGAGGGCATATCGGGTCACATCAGCGTGCGTGACCCAGAGTTCCCGGACAGGTTCTGGATCAACCCGCTGGGTGTGCACTTTGGCTTGATGCGAGCTAGCGACATGGTCTGCGTTACGCTGGATGGCGAAGTCGTGGGCGGCAGCGACCCGGCGGCCTCCATCAACAACGCCGGCTTCTCCATCCACTCAGCCGTGCACCGGGCCCGGCCTGACGTGCACGCCATCTGCCACACGCACTCAGTCCATGGGCGTGCTTACTCGGCCTTTGGACGGCCTCTTGAGATGCTCAACCAGGATGTGTGTTACTTTTTTCGAGCCCACAGCGTTTACGACCAATACGGCGGCATTGCCAATGAGTCTGACGAGGGCGCACGCATTGCCGCCAGCCTAGGCGCGCACAACAAGGCCTGCATCCTGCTAAACCACGGCCTCTTGACTGTCGGCCAGACTGTTGACGAGGCGGCCTTCTTGTTCTGCCTGATGGAGCGTAGTTGCCGCGTACAGCTACTGGCCGATGCCGCCGCCGCGTCGGGCCTCACAAAGCGGCTGGTGAGCGATGAGGAGGCTGCCTACAATTACCGCATGGCAAGCACGCCGGTGAGTTACTGGGCCGGAGAACCTTGGACAAGACGAAAAACAGCATATCAAAAAATAGTACTGACCGATTTGCTGCCACTGCCAGGACTGCTTGTATGTCGAGTTCCAGCCACACCTGCGATACGAGGAGCACATGGCGCCCGACTATAAGAACTGATAGCTGATAGCTGATAGCTGATAGCCCCCACAGCCAGGGCCAGTTCATAGAATGCAAATCTGGAGATGCAAATTGATTATCCCACCCGTTTGAGATAATGCACTGTGCCGGTAGCATGATACGGGTACTTTAAATTCGTGTACTTAGTGCACGTCGCCTGGTAAACCCGGGGTGATGGGGATTTCCGATAAGGCGGGCCTCCCGACAACCCCGCGAACAAGAATGGCTAGCTTATCGGCCCCCTGTCAACAGTAGGAAGCGTAGCCCTGTATCTGGTGAGGACATGATAACAACGACCACACAGCCTCGGCCAAGACTTTCCTCTGCGTGCAGGGGCATATAAACCGTCTGACCTGCATACGCAGCTCGGGTGTGAGTTCGCGTGTGGTCTACAATTCGATGAGCGCTCGTCATCTCCAGATTTCTCTTTTCGCCTCTTTTCCATTTTATACCCCCTTTTCCCTTGAGCCTGTCGAGTCTGCCCGCCATGGCTACCGCCATGTCCAAAGAAAAGACGGAAGAAAAGACGGACGAGCCTAACGTCATGGCCGCCGGCAGCAACAGTGATGTTGACGAGGGCTCGCATGATCAAATCACGGCCGGCTCGCAGTCGTTGCACCGCCAGCTGCGCGGCAAGGAGGTCCAGCTATTCGCCATTGGTGGTGCCATTGGAACATGTGTGTTTTCTTCCTCTCGCCCCTCTTCCTCCCCCGTCTTCATGCTTCTCCATTTTCTAACAAAACAGCCCTCTACGTGCAGATGGGATCTGCCCTGCCAAAGGGCGGCCCCGCTGGTCTCTTTATCGCTTTCATCCTCTGGGGAATGGTCATGTGGGCCGTCAACGAGTGCTTTGCCGAGATGGTCACGTACTTGCCCGTCCCATCTCCGTTTATTCGCTTCGGCAGTGAATGGGTGGACGGCGCCTTGGGCTTTGCGCAAGCCTACAACTTTTATCTGAATATGGCCTTTTTAGGTAAGCTGAGCTTTCCCATCATTTCTTGTTTATGGCACAGTCAAGAAATGTGACTAACTCCTCCTGTTTCACCGTGTAGTGCCTTTTGAGGTGTGTGCTGAATATGCTTTGCATACAGTGTTCTCAGCTTGCTGTTGGCTGCGTGACCACTGCCTGCTGACTCCTTTTCCCAGATTGTTGCCTTCCAGATCATGCTGTCGTTCTGGACTGACAAGGTCCCCGTCGAAGCCATCGTGGTCGCGTTGATCGTATTGTATGCCCTGCTGAACGTGATCTCCGTCCGCTATTTTGGCATCTCCGAGTTCTACCTGTCCATTTTCAAGGTCGTGCTCATGATCGGCCTCTTTTGCTTTACCTTTATCACCATGGTTGGAGGCAACCCCATCCACGACCGCTATGGTTTCCGTTTCTGGAAGGATCCAGGCGCCTTTGTCGAACATCTGGAGCCGGGTAGTGTCGGTCGTTTCTGCGGCCTTATTTCGTGCATTTACCAGGCCAGTTTCTCGTGAGTCCTCCCGACGCGTTTACACAAATAACCAGACGGACAGAATCAGTTACTAACCAAAGCCATAGTGTCTGCGGGCCCGAGTACATCTCCATGGTGGCTGGTGAGACTGAGAACCCGCGCAAGGTGTTGCCGCCCGCCTTCCGCTCGTTCATCTACCGCATCCTAGTTTTCTTTGTCGGCTCTGCTCTTTGCATGGGTATTGTCATTCCCTACAACGATACCACCCTGGCGGCCATCCTAGGTGGAGATGCTTCCGGCTCTGGCACTGGTGCTGCTTCGTACGTGTTACCCTTGGGTTCTTTATTGCTTCTTACCTCGGTTCTCTTTTCTGCTACTTCTGTTCCGTCTCTTCACGCTTGCTAACAAGACAGGCCGTACATCATTGCTATGGAGCGCATGCATATCAAGTTCTTGCCGCACCTTGTCAACGCCCTCATCATGACGTCCATCTTTTCCGCTGGAAATGGCCTGCTGTTCTCTGCTACTCGCACTCTTCACGGCATGGCGCTCGAGGGCCACGCGCCGCGTTTCTTCTCGCGCTGCACTCGTTCCGGCGTGCCTATCTACGCTCTGGCCATGTCGCTTGCCTTCTGCCTGCTGGCCTTCTTGCAGGTTAGCAGTTCGTCTGCCAATGTGCTGAATTACCTCGTCGACCTTGTCACCAGCTGCCAGCTCATAAACTACCTGTGCACCGCCGTCACCTACCTGCACTTCCGCGCCGCTCTCCGAAAGCAGGGTATCGACCGCTCCACCCTTGCCTACAAGGGCCGCTTCCAACCCTATACGACCTACTTCGCCATGTTCGGTCTCATATTCATGCTGCTGGCCGCTGGTTATGACCTGTTTCTGTCTGGTGGCTGGTCCGTCATGTGGTTCTTCCTAGACTACGGCATGATCTTCTTCTTCATCGTCCTGTTTGTGGTCTGGAAACTTGTCAAGCGCACTGCATACGTCCGCCCTGGCACGGCAGACATCAATTTGGGCACGACCAAGGACGAGATTGACTACTACGAGGCCATGTATGTGCCGCGGCAATCAAGTAAGCTTGGCGGGTATTTCGATAAGCTGTTCGAGTAGATGAGTGTAGCTCAGTTTCATTATACCATTTCGGTATACCCGCAATACGAGAGTCGTAACTTCAAGATGTTTGTTGTAGCATAAAGATGTGTATGTTTACTTTCACACTGATCAAATCTTGCCGGCGGAAGTGATAAGAAAGGGGGACACACTTGCTTATGAACTAACCGCCGTCACGTGTTTTTAATGAGACGAGTTATTCACAACGCGTAGGCCGAGTCACACAACATAAAAAGCCATCATCAACAATGTCACTTTATTCCAGCTAGCACACGAAGGCATAGGGACAGCTCGCACCAATATAACAGTCTGCAGCCCCTTACATCGTAAAGCAGCGGGGCTTAGTCTTAGAATACAGATGTTTGGTGCCTTTGAATTTTCAGCTGTCTGTGCTTCTACTCCATAATGAGATTAACGATTTTGGCCCTTTCGGCTTTTACGTTAGCTATCGCGGCTGTAACGAACTGTGTCCACTCCGTAGATTGCTGTGGTTTATGTGGAAGGCAAACAGGCAGTTATATTGTGGGACAGACATGATTCAGGAATTTACCGTCGTGCCCATGGCCCCATTTTAACGTGCCAATAGCTCATCTCTTTTATTTTCTAGGACCTATTAATATGCCAACCCAGTCTGTGTGCGCAACCGAGTATGGACTTAAGGTGGAGATAAGATTAGGACAAGTAGTAAACAACAAGCAAACATGGAGTTAAAGATGGCATTAAGAAGAGTGCTACTTTAGAGCTTTTGCAACTACTGTATGCGTCCTCGGCTCCTCATTCGCCTTTCTTTAAGTAGTCACTTCTCCAAATCCTTGCTTTCCGGTCTCTACTCATTGATGATGCTCGCTCCAGCAGCGTCTCCCAGTGTACCTCGACACCCACATAATACCCGGCCAGATTATTCCCCGAACAGAAAGCAGAAGAGCCCGTCATGTCGGAAAAGGGGCAGAATTTAGCCAGCGACGGCAGCTCCAACGATACTTTCACCCGTGATATCGAAAGGGCTGAAGATATACATACTGGCGTCCCGGAGGAATCTGTAAGTGCTCTCGTCACGTCCACAATGCATCGAATTGACGCTAATCTTCACGTAGAGCGCAACCCAAGTACGCGAAGATGGGGTCGAGGAAGATCTCGAAAAGCACCTTTCGCGGAAGAGTTCTAGGAAGAAGGGGGGGTTGCAGAAAGAATTGTATCCTTTGATGAATCTTGACAATGGGTTGGTGGGATGGGAAAGCCAAGAAGATCCGATGAACCCAAGGTAGGCGATTCTAATCTGGTTAAAGATACACCCCGACAGCGTCTGATTTTGACTACTAGGAACTACCCAGACTCTCGGAAATGGCTTCTCTTGGGCCTCGTCGCCGGCATCACATTCCTTAGCCCTGTGGCTTCGACTATGCCCGCCCCGGCCGCGGTCTTTATCAGCAACGAGTTCCACAACACCTCTGACATTCTCAGCTCGTTCTCCGTCAGCATCTTCGTTCTCGGCTTCGCAGTCGGTCCACTCTTCTTCTCCCCGCTGTCTGAAATCTATGGACGCCGTGTCGTCCTCAACGCTGGCAACTTGATATTTACAGCTTTTAATCTCGGATGCGCTCTGGCACCCAACTTCTCGGGTCTCCTCGTCATGCGATTCTTCTCTGGCACCGGCGGATCGGCATGTTTGACTATCGGTAGTGGTGTCATTGTCGATATGTTCGTTGCAGAGCAGCGAGGCTTGGCCACTTCCATTTACACTCTTGGGATCTTATTTGGACCGGTAGTGGGGCCCATCTGCGGTGGATTCATCGCCGAACGGGCAGGCTGGCGCTGGGTTTTCTGGGTCGTCTTCATTGCGTCTGTGACCGTCTGCTGTGGAATTCTCGTTTTCAATAGGGAAACGAACCCCACCATTCTGATTGAGCGCAAAACCCAGCGTCTCCGGAAAGAGCTCAACCGGCCCGAGTTGCTTTCCGTCTACGATCGCGCGAAGCCAGAAAACGAGCTCAAGCTTGGATATGTTCTCAGTCGGGGATTGTGGCGGCCCGTGAAGCTTCTTTTCACAAGCCCCATAGTGTTTCTCCTCTCCCTCTACATGTCCTTCGTTGCCGGTCTCCTCTACCTACTCTTCACGACCATGTCTAGCGTCTTTGTCGACACGTACCACTGGTCTTCGGAACTCACTGGACTCGCCTACCTTGGCGTGGGTCTGGGCTTTCTCTGCAGCCTCGTCATCGTTGCCCGCACCTCTGACGCTACCATCTTGAAGCTCTCCCAGCGCAACAACGGCGTCTACGAGCCCGAGATGCGGCTTCCCGCCTGCATCTTCTTCGGCATGTTCATCCCAATCTCTTTCTTCTGGTACGGCTGGACGGCAGACAAGCACGTCCACTGGGTGGTGCCCATCATCAGCTTGGCGCCCTTTGGCTTCGGCCTGATGGGTGTCATGGTGCCCATTCAAGCCTACCTCATTGACGCTTTTCCAGCCTACCCTGCCAGTGCCGTCGCAGGGCTCGTCACTATGCGTTGCCTGTTCGGCTCTCTGCTACCACTCGCTGGCCCGAAAATGTACCAGTCGCTAGGTCTCGGCTGGGGAAACTCGTTATTGGGCTTCATCGCTCTCGGATTGATCCCTGCGCCAATCCTAATGTACAAGTACGGCGGACAGATTCGAAGGAAGTATCCGGTCAAACTATAGTCTTTCCTTTCCATTTCTATATCACATAACAGTGTGCAACCTAACAATCCTACTTTTTGTCTTTTTTCCCAACGAATAAAAGCGCATGTGTACTTTCATATCATGAGTAAATCCCATTGCTGCACATTCTCTCCGCTTTTTGGCCACGCATCAAAATTGATTCTGTGACCGGAGTAAATCTCGGCAATGCTGCAAACACAAGCAGAGAGTTGCATCGATGAATACCGAAATAGAAGTTTACACAGCAAACGCCTAATGACTCTACAGACGACAGCAACTCACCAAAAATACCACCCCGGTTGCCAGAACTAGCCCTGGCCATATTTTCTTCTTGCAGATAGATCAATCCAAGGAAGCCTTTAGTCGATAATAAGTTATTAAATGGTAGCGAGGCAAAAGACTTTACTATTTTGCTGGAGACTTGGATGGACACTTGGAGGCCAGGGCTCGTGTTGGAAAAGAGAGCGTTTGCATCAATCACCCCACTTTTTCCCGGTCAATGGGCAAAGTACGGAGTACTCCGTACATAACATTGCACAACACTAGTCTCAGCTCCGATTCATCATTTTATGTAAGAACTGTAAACCTTATATTGACGATTGAATTTATTTGACAACGTCACCAAGTTCTCGCGTACAAATTCCTGCCAATATTCTTTCTCCGCATCCCATCTTCGAGCCGCTTCTTTGTGCCACTTCTTCGCACAGGTGCTCATACAAAGCTCGGTTCATAATGAAAAACATTCTCGCCTCGCGGCGGGGGAAGCCCGGGGACATGTGGAACTGTCATACAGCAGACTGGGCTGCTCTCGCCGCAAAGCACACGTCCAGGACAGCCTACGTGGCCATTGATTTTGAGGGCGTTCACAATATCCATAGCGACTCAATATCAGGCGTTTCGGAAATGGGCGTGGCTATTATTCCCCCACCTGTTTTACAGAAGCAACAGCCCACGAACGACGACACGGATTCCGACCGAGAACCCTCTGCCTTCCCTACACCGTCGCTGGCAGTGGATGACACTATGCGCGACAACAACATTCAGAGCTACTCGTTTCGTATAAAAGGCCGGGCCTTGACTCGAAATTCTATACTACACCAGGAGGCGCTATGCCTATACGAGACAGTGTGGGTAGACGAGGACGAGGTGGAAGCCAAACTGCTGGAGCTCCTCACATCTACCCTGGACCAGTTCAATAAGGAGTGCGGGGAGGGCGTGACGCCTGTAACCATGGTTCTTGTTGGTTATGCAATGGCCATGGAGTATCGCGTTATCTGTTCGAGTTTCCCCCGGCTGGTGTATTGTGGCTTGTTTTCTGCGTGGTGCGATCTGAGCGAGCTCGTCCGCGAATCACTCGGTTATGCCACCAGTCTTACTAACGCGATCTTGGGGCTCGGGTATCCGTACAGCGCGTTTGCTCCGCGGAAGCGAAAGACCCTGCACCGGGCTGGCAATGATGTTGTCCGCGAACTCACAGTTCTTCTTCACATGCTACACTGTTCCAAGATGACCGGAACACCAGCGGCTAGTTCAAACGGCGAAGAGGCCGAGGATGCTGGAGGAATAGACGAAACAAGCTGCAAGTCCACGGCAAATGATACATGCAACGGCATTTCTGGGACATGCGAAGCAGGACGATCGGCCGAAGTGGCTACGGGGCATGAAAGAAAACGACGCCCTGCTCCAAACCCGTTCCAGTATCCGATGCGTCCACCACGCACAAGGGCACCACCGCCAGAAAAGCTACAAAAAAGCGAACACCGCCCCAGTCCGCATTCTCATTACCCATTTACGGTCTCTCTCAGCCCTGAGAACCGATGTCCAATGCGTTCCGTTGCGCAGGATGCGAAGGCATTACGCGATCTATTTGTAGAGTACAATCCGGTCAAGGTCGCAATACACCCAGACAAGATAACGTCGTGGGTATGCCTACCGAACGAGACGACGAGAGACCAGTTTATCAAAGATATCCACGGCAACATGCATTTCGGAGTTGTATGGCGGGCGCGGGCACTCTCTGTCGAAGAGCCACCAACTGGCGTTTCTCGGCGTAAGAATGTGCTACAGGTCGACCGCCGCTTGCCGGGGAACGAGAATGTGCAGCAGAAAAAGCAGGAAGAACGGTCCGTATTGAGGGCAACTGCTGATGATGACGGGGGTCTTGAGGACCTTGCACTTGGGATTCAGTTGTTGGAGATGTAGGTAGTGTCCATTGGAAACTTGTTTAGAAAATCAAAGACTCACAGATTTAACCCGGCTCTGAGGGGGAATTCTCGACAGTGATCTGTGGGGAGGATAGCCGGGGAATGCTACCTACCAGATACGCCTCATTTCCGGCGCTCGTCCCAGCCACACTACGGCAGCAGACCGCTCCTTTCTCATCCAAACATAAGTCATTCCCCCCGTCGCGGCCTTGTAGCGGTCGATTGTAAACAATAGCAACCGGATCGGCTCGCTGCAGCAACGACTCGCTGAAGGCTCATAATCTGCCTAAAAATGCGTTGAAATCAATGCGCCCAGTACATGGTAGAAAGAGACAACTCTCTGTCTTTACAGGTCCCATGTTTCCATTTTATCTTCTGCCTCCTCGACGGCCCTCCTACGTTTCCTTTGCCAGTAGCACAGAAACGTGTATTGCTTGTCGTTGATTTCAAGCTGATGTCTTTGCCAAAGCTTGCAGACCATAGTCACGTGAGCTCTACCCCGTAAAGGAAGTTGTCCGCTTTCGGGTAGGCTTGTCCACTTCCCCGATGCGCGCCATTCCCCGTCAAAAAGCATCTTCCCCGGATGTTTACCCCGGATTTGATCCACATGGCACACTACGTTCTGGTCACCACCCCGGAGACGCATTGGCCTGGCGGTGCTCATAAAACGCCCTTGCATACTTCTGCAGAACCGGGCGAGAGATTAATATCGGGTGTCGCAGCTGACGGTATAAGTATGGGCGTGTCGCGTCCCGTCATCATCAGGAACTACATACCGCCACTGACCCCGACTTATCATTCACCCCGCTTGCCCCTTTGACAAAACTCTCGGCCGAAGCAGCAGCAATGGCGAGTGACGAGAAGCGCAACTCCATCGCTCACAATTCCTTCGAGGAAGATGTGTCACACAATGCAGCAGATCGTGACCACTCTGAAGACATGCCCGGCTGCCTCCGTGGCCTTTCGCCGGAGGAATACAAGCGCGTTGGTCGTCGCGCTGTGCTTAAAGCAGATATCATCATTCTACCCTGCTTGATGCTGATGTATATTCTCAACTTCCTCGACCGCAACAATATTGCCTCAGCAAAGCTCGCGCACATCACCGATGACCTTAATCTCTCAGGCACCCAATACCAGAGTTGTGTGTCCATCTTATTTGTCGGATACAGTGAGTATTTTTCTACCGCCGATGTCTGCAGCTACTATTGCAAGTCACGCTCCTGCTCGTGCTCACTAACGTCTGCCGAAGTTCTCATGCAGGTTCCGTCCAACATGCTGATTGGGAAGCTGCGGAAGCCCTCATGGTACATCTGCATTGCCATGTGCGTCTGGGGCGTCGTTTCTGCTGCACAGACAGCAGTCAAGAGCTATGCCGGCCTTGTCGTTGCTCGATTCTTTGTTGGCTTTGTCGAGGCCGTATTCTACCCCGGCGCCCTCTTCTACCTCTCTGTCTTCTACAACCGAAAGCAGTATGCCTTTCGCGCGTCCATGTTCTACGTTGGTGCGCAGCTTGGAAATGCCTTTGGCGGACTGCTGGCCATTCCCATTCTCAACTTGGAGTAAGTTTCTCGTCCCGTCTGTCCTGTCCCAGAATTTCAGTATGGTGTGCAGACTCTGACCGGGCTCAGTGGTCGCTATGGCATCGCCGGTTGGCGCTGGCTGTTCCTTATTGAGGGTATCACCACGATAGGAGCCGCGGCCATCTTTTCCTTCGTCCTCCCCAACAACATTTACGAGATCCGATCCCTCACCACGACTGAGCGTGAGTGGATTCTCTGGAACTTCAAGCTAGACCAAGGACAGGGCGATAACCGCGACGAGATCACGCCATACAAAGGCCTGCAGATGGCTGTCCGTGACAACAAGACGTGGCTGCTGCTCGGCACGCTATACTGCATTTTCACGTCAGCAGGCGTGACCAACTTCTTTCCGTCGGTGGTCAAATCGCTCGGGTTTAGCCGTACGATCACGCTTGTGCTAACCGCACCTCCTTTCCTGCTTTGCTGTTGCACCATGCTTGTCAACGGCTTCCACTCAGACCACACCGGCGAGCGATACTGGCATATCGTGCTTCCTCTGGGGGTCACCATCGTGGCAAATGTCATTGCCGTCTCGACTCTGAACACGGGTGCGCGATACACGGCCATGATGCTCATGCCAGCTTCGTTCTATGCCGGCTCGAACGTACTACTGTCGTGGATTACCGGTACTTTGAACCAGCCTGTGGCCAAAAGAGCTGCCGCTATTGCACTCATTGTTTCCATCTGTAACACTCCTAACATCTGGACACCATACTTATATGGTGGAGCACCTCGTTACACTCTTGCGTTTGCTGTCAACCTCGGGGCCGCTGTCCTCGCCATTGGCTTTGCGACCGCCACCCGCGTTTACCTGAAAAACCACAACGACAAACTCGATAGAGGAGAGGATGTAGGCAGAAGCGGACCGACCGAGGCTCAAGTTGTGAGCGGATACCGGTACCAGCTTTGAACTACTATTCCCATGATGGGACTAGGGCTCTGTCTCTACTGCAGGTGAAGAAGAAACAGCAATGCTGTGACTCTTCTTTCGTCTCTCAGGAAGCTGGCTGATAAAGCTATTTTTCCCCCAATCCCTCTCCATGATCGAATTCTGCTCCTGTCTTCTATTAGGGTGACTAGAGCGTCTCTATACCTCATCATTGAATGCAAAAAAACAATGGCCAGTATTTGCTTCATGTATATTCTGTTCTATAACTTGCTTTTTGCCAGCCTTTTAGGGAAAGCCGTATTTAAAATCATGAGATTTTATTTCCTCCCGTTACACTTTTGTTCTTTATTTACTCCCCACCCATCCTTTTCAACATCTTCCTTGTTAATCAAAGCCCGGAATCTCCAAGAAGTTGGCGATGAAATCTGCCTTGCCAACCGGTACACCCTTTGCCCGCAAAATAGAGTACCCAGTGGAGAGGTGGAAGATGAAGTTGGGAATCGCCTGGAACAGGACGGCGTCCTTCACCTTCAAGGTAACGGGAGCTCCACCACCAGGGGCACTTTTGCTTGTTAGCTAGCGGATGGGAAAATGTAAAACGGTCCCCCCCAAAAGAATCCTTGGGCGTTTCGACTTACAAGGAAGCTGTCTGGCTCTCACCGCGTGCGTTGGCAACATCTGGCGTAACCTTCTTGAGGAGCTCCTGTGCGGACTGGATGCGTGCGTGCAGGTCGGCAAAAGTCTTCTCGTTGTCCTCGAAAGGAGCAATGTCCTGCCCCGTGAGGTGGATGACATAGTTTCGGACAGTCTTGGTGGCATTTTGCACTTGGAAGACAAGCGGCAGCTGGTCCTCCACGAGCCGTGCCTGTGTCAAAACCGTATCGGCATCAATTCCCTTCTCCTTGGCAAAGGCCTCAGCCTTGTGAAGGACATGATCAAATGTCTTGAGTCCACGGCTGAGGACGGGGACGGTAATGTCATACAGACTAAACGAAGCTGTGGCAGACATGATTGGAGAAGGGTTGGTCAAGAGGCTCGATTGCAAAGTTGGGAAGACTGACGGCCTGAGAGAAATTATTGCTCGTTTCTATGGAAGACCAGATCAAAACAAGGACGGTGAAGCAATGCATGCCTTTTATATCCGTCTCGAGTTCCAGGTTTGTCAGCCACTTTTTGTATCTTCTGGAGCTCCGCCATGGCGTGACGGCCACCTGCCTGACGTGATGAGGGCTGGCTACGTTTCTTTAGCGATGAGGCAATTCGCTAATCCACACAATGCGCCGTGGGCCAGGGGTAGCTCGTTGCGGATTGGCTGGTTCCTGAAAAAACAAATTGACTTCACAAGTCATGTTAGACAAAAACGTCATGAGTCGTGCAGAGAAGGAGAATTACAGCCATCGGGCAGAGACCGGACGGCCTGTGCATCTTCTTGTGCATGCTTTTCCTGTCCATCCATCTTCTCCACTGGCAGCTGATCAGACCCTATTCTTATTGGCGTTCTAACTTTTACCCCTTCGTTCTACGGCATAAACTCTTTGCTGAACCCCTCGTCTTCCCCCAACAAGGCCTAGGCGGCTGATGCAACACTACTGCCGTCTGTGGCCCCATGACAGAATCCTGGCCAGCGCCCCCGCATATGATGCACGCTACTCGCGACCTATGGAAGATGCAGCCATCTTTTCCCTCTCTGGCTCTCGTCGTTTGGTTTGGGCCCAAGCAAGTAGTCAAAGACCCCGCGCCAGATGGTCAACCATTCCTCGCTCTTCGCGAGAAATCTGCATGGCACGGGAAAGGCGCCTGACTCCTCACGAGTAGTTTTTTTTTGTTTTTTTGCTCGAACTTGATGAATTAGTAAAAGCGTCTTCTTTAGTCGCCGCCGTAGTCATTCTTCGCGATGGTGGGCTTCATATCTTCGAATTCTAGTCTCCAATCTATTACCGTCTACAATCACGAATCAACGTTTGTTGTCTCGAGCGTTATGGAAGTGGCTGAGACGCAACGCAGCAACGTCAGCGACGGCGAGCCTTCGTCCCTCACCATCATCGCATATGGGGGGCCTGGCGCTCGACGGGCCAGTGCGAGCAGGCCCCGGAAACGGCGCCGTGGTGACGGGCCGCTCAAAATCAGAAATGCGTGCATCGCATGCAGAGAGTGAGCAGCCGCCTTTCTTCTTCGGTCGAATGGGGTAGAAAAGAGACTCGTGGCAGACAAGCACTCACCCCACACGCTGACTGAGCCAGAAAAAAGACACGTTGCTCTGGACACTCGCCGTGCGTTCGCTGCGAAAGATATGGCCAGCCATGCGAATACATGCCCACTGCGTCTTCTTCCGGGGAGAGCGTGGCGAGCAGCTGCATTGTGCTCCGAGCCCCCGGCAGCGCACCGCCGTCGTCTACAGGGCCGGAGCATGGCCCCTCGACAGTCCCTACAACCCTGTCGCAGTCCTTCGGCCACAACGGCACTCTCAGTTCACCATGTGAGGCAAATTTGCCGACAGGTGCTTTCCCCGAACACGGCCACTATGACGACGACGACCAGCGATCGCCAGAAGAGCCCCTCCAGCAGGACCAGGATGGCCACTTCCACGGAGGATCCTCAGAGTTTGCATTCCAGCTGGTTGCCAAACAACGGCTTGTCGGCCTACCATCCGTCTCCTCAATCTTGTTTGCCGACCATCCCTTGGCTGGCTCCGGGGATCTCCTCGCCATCTTGCCGCCCGTGCAGACGGCCCGTGACCTTGCCCGCGTCTTCTTTGATTTTGGACTGGCCGCATCCCGCTTCGTCCACGGGCCGAGCCTGTTTGAGAGCTTAGAGTGGCTGTACGAAACACCGTGTGACAAGCCCAGCGGCTCCAAACCGCCGGACACGGCACTGATATACATGGTCCTAGCCCTGGGCTCCCACTACTCGCCGTCCAAAGACATGTTCTCCGGCTACTCTGCGAGCGTCCGCTTCTTCGACATGGCGAACCAGCAGCTCAAGAAAGATGGCGGGCAAGTCACGCTCGCATCAACACAAGCGCGCCTCCTGGGCGTCCTCTACATGGTCAATCATTCAAGAATGCACGAGGCTTGGTCATCTTTTGGCCTTGTTGTCCGCCACGCCCAGGCCCTGGGCCTGCACCGGAAGACAGTCGTTTGCCGTGCAAACACCGGCAGCAATAGCGGCACCAGGCAGCCCGGGCCCCCCCACGACAGTCACGCTATCAACCTCATCACACACGAGTTCCGGAAGCGTTTATTTTGGGCTATTTACACCCACGACCGTATTCTCAGCAGTCTCTTTGGACGTCCGTGCGCTCTGCACGACGACGATATCGACCAAGACGAGTGCACACTCGCCAATGAGGAGGATGTCACTGCGACCTCGTGTGATGCTACCCGTGTGGGCACTTTCTGTACAGTCATGGCGCTTCTGCAGTATGCCAGGCTCACCCGTATCCTCGGCCAAATTCTGCGCAAGCTTTATGGCGCCTCAGCGCGCGTCCAAAGCATCCGCATTCTTCACCGCTCAGCTCTACGCCTAGAGCGTGCCCTGCTCGGGTGGCAAGACGATCTGCCCACCTACCTCAACTATGTGTCTCTCCCACCATCAGCAATGTCGACCCTAACTCAGCGACAGATGTGCACGCTGAAGCTTGTCTTCTGCCTTGCATCGCTGCTACTCTATCGCCCTTTTATTCTCTACAGCATTGACGCAAGCATCTCACGTGGCGTGGCCTCGACGGGTGGCCACAACAGATGCACCTCGAGTACAACCGGTTCACCAAGCACGGCCACCACGCAGCTGGAGAAGTGGATCCGACACTGCCACGATAAAGCCATCGAGGCGGCACAGACCGTCGTCTCCGAGTGTGCCGAATTGGCCCGCCGCGGATGGTTTTCTCGAGCTTTCTGGCTGGTGAACTATGTCCAGTTTGCTGCCGTAGGCACGCTCTACATGTACTCGTACATATGGCCCGAGACTTCGACGACCATTCGTGATATTGCAGACCGTGCTCTCGACGAATTGCAAGTTGGCGTAGACGGTGACATGGTCGGACAGCGATACCTCGACGTGCTGAAGGAGATGCGTGATGCTACGGCGGTTGCGAGGCCTCATGCGATGGCGTCTGTCGTTGGGGGTGAGGAGGCCAATCTAGGAGAGGGCATCCAGCCGGCCACTGTACCGCAGTTAGAATTCGGGGGATTAGTGCTGCAGAACGGCCGGGGTCCTGGGACGGCAAAAGCAAGTGGGCTTGAGCATACAACGGACATAACCGTGCCTGACTTCTTCTGGGAGCCGTGGTCAAATCTGTTCTTTGACACAGGCACGACGGATATGTTTTCTGGTGGTCATTACAACGAATAAAGCGGGTGCCAAGTGAGTGTTTGCCTCCAACACAGGAGGCCGGTTAGGGCTGCCTCATATCTACCAATGTAGGATATCCTCCGCAGTGCACGGCATTTTTTAATCTTTGGTTATCCACAAACGACAACATGTACTTTTGCCATTCTATTTTGCGACCTCTTCTATCATCTCAAGGTAAAACATTGGGACCAACCAGGTTCCAGTCCCTGTCTTTAAATTGGACGACTGGAAAGATTCCGCCTAACCCGATTCACATTGTGACGCGGGGAACGCAGCATATCTCCTTTTTAGGAAATAGCAATTCTCCCCGTCAGCCAGAGTCCAAAACGACCTTGCTGTTCCAATTCGCAGACTGCCAGTTGTAAACCCTAATATATAAGTGATTTGTGTATTGTAAAGATTGCAGCCTTGACACAGGGTCATTGCGTTAGTTCCAACTGTGCCAGTGCATGATTCCCAGACCTCCCTACCTTCCCATCACTCATGGCTCAGGTTTTCTCACCGGCAGTTGCTGCCCTTAGCATTTACCAGACTCCCTCTAAGCAAAGAATAGTCTACCCGAAAACCTTGACTCTAGACGGTCACGCAGGATCGGTGAAGAATGTTGAGCTCCTGACTCCATTACCTCCCGATACGCCGGTCGAGGAGCTCCGGAAACGATTCTCAGACGATGGTGTTGTTTGGGCATGTTCTACTAACACAAGCAAAAACAAACAAACCGTTTAGCGTTCTCCTCGTCAAATTTGCTAACGTGAGCTGTTACCCCTAGGTGAAAGGTCTGCTGGACCGTGACATGGTCAACAAGTACCGTTCTGACTACTTGTCTTTTGTAAACGACGGGACAAATCTTCTGAAAGAAGGCACAGACCCTGTGGACGGTATTTTCTCGGGCGAGCCGTGGCAAAATTTCCTGCTCCCCGGCGCTGTCCGTCGTGCCCTCGGTCTTTCAGATAAAGGGCTTTTCGTCGAGCGGTCCGTTGCAAGCCACCACTCAGAGTCGTACCAGGACTTCAAGAATAAGGCCGGCACAGTATTGGAACCCTTTGTTGGCCGTCTCGCTGGCTTTGAGGATTCGTGGTGCTTACCGCGGTCTTTGCTGCGCCTTTCGGTCCCCGGTGGGGAGACGACGCCTGTCCACTACGATCAGATCTTCCTCCGTGCAGGCCCAGCCACCAGCGTCACTGCATGGATACCTATTGGCGATGTGGACGTTCTCGGAGGCGGCCTCATCTATCTTCACAAGTCATACGACATCGGCAAGAAGTACGAGCAGGACTTCGGCCGGCTGAGCCAGGAATTAAGCGACGAAGAGCGCATATCCGCCTTCAATAAGAACATGATGGCAGGTGGATGGCTCGACCGAAGCGCTTCAAAGTTTGGCACGCACTGGGGACGGTCGTGGCAGGTCGTGAGTTGTCTCTTGTGTCAGGTTCCAAGTGCATCTCGTATCGCCATATTAGACAAAATTACTAAAGACTAGGTCCAGGGAGCTTACGAGGCTGGAGATGTCGTCTTCCATAACCCCTACATGGTCCACGCCGGCGCCAAGAACCAAGACCCGAACAATCGCATCCGTGTCTCGACTGACATTCGCTTCGTTGACAAGGCGAAGCCCTACGATGAGCGATGGACATACCTCGCGTATACGGACGACGACCCTAATGTGGCAAGAGAGAAGAAATAAACCAAGGTCGCATAGCGTCCGCTGTCAGCAGTCAATGACCACCAGGTGTGAGGATTCTCCGTGAGGTTTATAACACTCTTTAACAATAGTCAGCAAATGTCTCGTCGACACTGAGGATGATATCAATACGTTACCAGCCTTTTAAAGGAGAGGGTAGCGTGCTAACGATTACGTTCAACCAATCGTAATCAAAGCTGCATCATGGAATAAAAGCAATGGCCTGGCGGCTATGTGTTGAAGCATGGATGCAACGGACATCAAATAAGCTAAGGAAAAAAGAGACGGCCAAATCATGCAAAAGATTCTTGATCATATTAATGCCAATAAATGAAAACAACAGCGAGTTTACGCCGCGGGTATCTGCTCTCCTTTCGTGGTGGTCGTAGCCGTTGCGGCCGGTGCCGTCAGAACGCCAGCATTGCCATCGCTCTTCTCGGAGCTGCCATTGCCGTCATGGACTTCAGTCTCCACCTGTTCGTATTCTTCGCGTTCCGCCGGTGCGTCCTCTTCATCGTCTTCATAAATCTCCTCCACATACTCGCCCGGCCCCTGGATGATGGGGCTGAACGCGTCCACCTCTTCAATGTCGCCGTCCAGCATGAATCGTCTGATGGCACCGCCATCTTCGTCGTCTTCCTCTCCTTCCTCCATCATTCTGTCGTCGTCCTCCTCCTCCTCGTCCTCTTCCTCAATGGTTATCTCTCCGGATCGCCGGCCCAGACCACTCGCCGATGCACTACGTGAGTGTGAATGTCCAGACGCACTGCGACCACTCCCACCCCCGCCACCACCACCGCTGCCGTTGTGGCTGTTATTGTTGCCGAACGAAAGCATCGGGCCTTTGAAAATGTTGCGCTTCCGCTTGGCAAACATGACTGGCGTGCCTCCACCCACGCCGCCGCCATGGTGTGAGCCGAAGGGGTTCGGCGATCCCGGTGCACGGCTAGGTGGCATGCCCTCATTGAAGGTGCCGAAGGACGGCGGGACGCCCTGGCCGCCACTGCCACCACGGACGAGCCGCAAATTGTTGGGAAATGAAGTCGTTGTCGGCGTTGCTGGGAGCACTTTGACGGAATGGTGCGGAGAGCGTCCCGCCGACAGCGATGCCGGCCCGGGAGTCTTGGACATGGACGTGGATACGGATCCATTTGAGCTGGTCGATGACGCTTTTGAGTGCGAGTGGTGGTGGTGGTGGATTGAGCGGATGGACGACACAGACGAGGATGTGGACTTGCGGCCTCGCAAACCTCCGTGAATCGCCCCTGCCGACGGCCGCCGAATGCTGGAGCGCGGCGTCAACGGGGAGGGGGAAAGGGACTGGCGCTTGTAGGAGCTCGTGGTCTGGAGCCGTGGCGGAGGCTGTTGCTGTTGCTGCTGCTGCTGCAGCTGCGGTTGCAGTTGCTGGTAGTAATGGTAGTAGTTTGGTGTAGCCGATGCAAAGTTCGGAGAGAGAGGGCTGTTTCCAGTGCTGCTCCCGCTGACAACGGCACTGCTGCCGCCGCTACCAAGACCTCCGATACCTCGAGCAGCACTTGCCCCTCCTCCTCCTCCTCCTCCTCCTCCACCACCACCTTCGCTACTTGATAGCCCCCCAGTCTTTCCGTCGCCACCGCCGCGAGCACCACCATCACCGACTGCCCCAGCCCCGCCGCTCCCACCTGTCTTTGAGGCAAATCCGTTAGCTACGACGCCCTTTGGCAAGCTGGCCGTATTGGACCCAGAGCCACCCGACGCCGAAGTTGGGTATTTGCTTGTCTGAGGGCGCGGGCTGCTGTCCTTTGAGTCTTTGCCGTCCTTGTGGCTGCCGCTCGTCTGCTTCTGCAGAAGGTTTGGCGTCGACTGGCTGCCGCGTTTGCCGGTGTGCTTGTTGCGGCGCGTGCTCTCGGAAATCCAGTGGGTCATATTCTTCCAGTGGGTAATGATGACCTGGGACGTCTTCTTGCGGACCTTTTGGCCATTTCCAGGCCCGCTGCCGATGCTTTCGCCTCCGCCGCTGCTGCCATTATGCCCTCCCCCATCCGAGGCTATTCCGACGCCTCCATTGGCGGCCACAAGCGCATCGCTTGTCGTGACCAAGTGCAGCGTAGACCCTCTCGATCGTGCGCTTCGCAAAACGCCCTCCTTCGGTGGTGGAATCGGTCGCCGCTGTCGCGAGGAGCTAGCAGACCGTACTGAGTCCTTGTCCACGGGGTGCGGGCGGCCGTGCTCGATGCTGGCGGCAAGGTATGCCTCGTTGACTCGACCCAGCTCGGAGAGGCCCGGGAAATCATCAATGCGGAGGCCTTCATAGTGCCCGCTGCGGCGCTGGCTGCGGCCGCGCGATTTCGGGGTCTGTGGGTCGCCGAGATTCACGTAGCTGGAGCCAGCCTCCTCGACGGTGGCAAGACGCTCTAAGCGGCTCGACGTTGTGGACAGCCGTCGCGAGTTTCTGTGCTCGAGCTCTTTCTCTTTGCGTTTCCGCTCGCGCCGGACCATTTTGCGCTGCTCCTTCTCGATCAACAGCGTCCACCAACCTGCGAGGGCGTCGCATCTCTGTGCTAGAACAGACTCGATGACAGAATCAATGTCGACGCCTGAGCTGCGCATGCGCTGCAGTGTCTCTTTCTCCAAAGGAGTCGAGAAGGGAGACGGGCCTTGGAGCTTTAGGATGGCCTGTTGCTGCGGAGCATTGTCGGCCAGGAAGGGGTGACCGAGAATGTCAGGCAAGGAAGGGCGCAATAGCGGCCGTTTTGAGAGCATGGCTTTCAGAAGCGAGAGGGCGTCGGCGGGGACGTGGTCCGGGTACTTGGGCTCCTGTGACAAGATGTTCCGGCGCGTAACGTCGTCGTCGTCGTCGTCAAAGGGCAGCTCGCCGCACAGCAGAGCATACAGGATGACGCCGAGGCTCCAGACATCGACCTTTTCGCCGGCGTACTTTTCGCCCCTGAGCATCTCGGGCGCCGAGTAGCAGATGGTGCCACAAAAGGTCTGCAGGTAGTTGGTCTTCCCCTCATACTCGCGTGTGAAGCCAAAATCCACTAGTTTGACGTTTTCATGCTTGTCGAGCAGGATGTTCTCGAGCTTGAGGTCGCGGTGGACGCACGACTGCAGGTGGACGTAGCTGACGGCGCCGACGAGTTGTGTAAAGATGCGCTGGACCTTGTCGACAGGCAGTTTGCCGTGCTTGAGCAGGTAGTTGTAGAGCTCGTCGCCCTGGCAGTACTCAAGGACGAGCCACACCAACGACTCGGTGACAATGACCTCGTAGAGACGCGCAATGTGGGGGTGGACGAACTGGCGATGGTGGTGGATTTCGCGGGCCAGGTTGGAGTCGTCCTTTTTTGCCGACTTGAGGACGACCTTGGAGCCGTTGGTGAGCTTGTGCGTCGCAAGGTATACCTTGCCAAAGGAGCCTTTGCCGATGAGGCGGCCGAGTGTGTAGTTGCCCACGGACTTCAGGTCCTTGTTTGAAAATTCACTGGCAGGTCAGCATCCGACGGCAGCAGACGCGGGAGAAGAATAGCCCAGAATACAACACCCACTCTAGCAGTTCCTGGTAGGAATGGGCCAGTTTTGCCTTGCGGCCCATGGCCTCGGCCTTGAGTTTGCCGGTCTGCATCCCATGTGCACCCGGCGGTTGCTCCGCCTGCCTCGCAGGATTGGTGGTCGTTTGGGGAGCGCCGCGGTCGAGAAGGCCGGATCGCAGGCCAAGGAGGTCGAAGAGGTCGAAGAGGTCGAAGAGGTCAAGAAGCTTGCCTGAATCGCCGCTCGGGCAGCCGTCGCGCAGGCAAGAAGAGCCCCTTGGAAGATCCCGAGGCCAGTCCCGAGGCTTGTGTGTGTCGTATATTGTGCGCCGCCCTGCAGACGGGCAAGATTTCGTATGGTTCGGACGATAGGGGTAGGGCGAGGTCGAATCGCGAAAAAGGGGGGGGAGGGGGGGGCGTCGTTGCAAGACGGAGTTGGCTTCGTGGAACTAGCGGATTCTGGGCCGCCTCGTCTTTTCGGGCTCTGGAATCGGGGCTCTGCGTCTGCTGCCGTGGTGTCCGCCGGTCATCGTTTTTCGGTCGCCGTGTCGTGACGATGATGGTGGATGGCGAAAGGTGAGGCTGGGCCGTGAGGCGCGGAATGGCCCATCAGGTCTTTCGTGGCAGTAGCGTGGAAATCCCGGGCACCAGTAATTTAGCGAAGGCAGGGTGTCTGGGGAATGGCGCCAATGACCGAAAGCGATTTGGTGCGAGGAGAGGCGAGGAGAGGCGAGGGGAACCGATAACGAGACAAAAGGAAGCAAGAACGAAAAATCGACAATCGAGATTCGAAACTGGAAGGTCTGGCCCTCGTCTTCCTTTCCCAACGGTCCTTCCCCGGAGCGACCGATCAGACCATTGGCAGAAAGAGCATTTGACGCATCCTTGAAAAACGTCCTCCAAAAACATCTTGGAGGCGCCAAAACCCCCTTTCCCCTGCAGGGGCCGCGGCCCCAGAAACAGGCTTCGTACAGGGGCAAGTTTAGTCTAGTGCTACCTCGTGCGGGTGCAGCCAGAAGCATCGTAAGATTCGAGGCCGAGGAGGAAACCGAGAGGGCTTCTCTCCAAGAGACGCCGATCATGCGAAACAGAACACACCAGCCCACCAACGAAACAAAACAAAACAAAACAAACAAAACAAAAGAAGAGACGAAGAAAAACAACGGCAGGAACCCTTCCGCCGCAAGATCCACTCGTCGCCGCCTCAGGCCTTGCAACGGGGCGCTCCCAGTCTCGGCCGGCCACGCCAGAGCTGAAATCCAGCAGCCTCCAACGCTGCCTTCCAGTGCAGAGTCCTCCTTTGGCTGTTGTCCTTGCCCCATAGGGGGGGGGGGGGGTGGAAAGGGAATAAAAAAGAAAAAATATTCACATATTGTGAATGGGCTCAGTCGGGGATCGAACCCGAGACCTCGCACAAGCTTTGGTTCCCGCATTTTGCGATGCAGGAGGGCCGGTGTAGAGCCCGAAGCGCGAATCATACCACTAGACCACTGAGCCAGTTAGGGGCCACAGTTGGTTCTCTCCAACGACCCACTGGTTGTTCGGCGGCGGTCCCATTGGCAAGGATGATAAAGGAATGCGAAAAGGAAGACATGCCGGATTTTGATGGTGCTAGGTACGGGATGAAATGGCGACAGTGGTAATGCTCAAGGACAAGATATGCTTACGGGAGTCTTTTTTCTTCTCTATTTTTCTCTTTTTCTCTTTTTTTTTCCTTTTTTTGCTCTTTTTGGAAAAGGGCTGAATGCTTTTTTTCTTAACAAACTTTCCAAAAGTCACAGGCAACAATCATCAGATGGCAATATCGAATTAGTGGCTCTGAACATGTCCGCCCACTCATCGCCGAGACGTCTCGAAATGTCACAGAATTATCTCTGTTCGTCAAAGACGCAACAATCCCCCCTACTGGCCTCTCAGAAGGGCAAACACTTGACTCCTCAGACCAGAATAGGCAGTTTATGCTTTAACAGCAGCTAAAGAATACGGTGGCAGACGACCGATATCCCCCCGGGTATTTACGTGGCGTCATGGCGGACAGCAAGGAGGCATACGAGCGAGTCCAGCCGTCGAGAGTGCTTGTTGTGAGGGCAGTGGGATAATTTGTCATATCCATGCCACGTATCATGCCGGGGCATGAGAGAGAAAATGGGGACGGGAAAGAAAACGGCCACAAACATTATCCAGATTAAAAACGCCAAGTTCCATTGCTGGGGGTCTGGTCGCCGTTTTCTTTTATGCTGCTTCCCCTTCCCCCTACCGTAAATCATCACAACACAAACTGCCTCGGATGCTCAGAGGACAACGTACATTACATTCGAGGCGACAGACATCAATATACGCATTTTTTGCTTGCATCTATAACGCACCAATACAGAAGGCATTGTTCAGGAGCACAGACGGGCGTAGAAAAACAACCGGCCAAGCAGGCCCGCGACTTGAGGCGAGGTAAGTTGTTCCCCAGTCCCCAACGGAAGGCCACCGGCATGTCCTGTTTCATACCAGATTCGGCCATTGTCAAAGCTCCTCCGTCCTCTTCTCCCTCTTCCTATTTCTCTTTCTCTTTCTCTTTCTCTGCAATTTTTTCTTGCTGCCACCTTGGTTCCAAATAGCACACATTCTCGGTATCATGGCACTTGACAGAATTGAAGACGGGCGGAGGTAAAGGTACAATTTTTTTCGAGAAAGAAAATACGCAACACTGTGATCCGAAGTCGAGTCTTCTCGCTTGTACGCGAAAAGAAGCACATGGCGCGCAAGCCAGGTATCCAGACAGGCCCTCCTGTCTTCCGTACACACGCGCAATAACGAACACCCTTCCTGACTGCTACGTCCTGCAACACTCTTGGAAACTGGTGCAGCGACTCCGGCAGCCACCGTCCTTTCATCCTCCCTCTTTCGCCCCCCCGGGGATGAGACAGCCGGGATGGTGGCCTGTCAGCGCTGCTTTCAGCGAGGACGTCGTCTGTTCTTGCCGGTGCTTGTTGTGCTAGCCATTCTGCTCGGCATTGCTAGTTGGGTCCATCTGGTCATCACAGGTCTAGCAGCAACAAGGCCGGGAGCCAACGGGCCCCTCAGGACAATAACAACCAAGGGAGCAGCGGTTTCGACTAGCAGCCGGCAACAATCTCTGAAACCTGAAAAGAGCGTGGACCGTTGGGAGAAGAACTGCTTGTCCGAGCTCGCCCACCTGCGAGATGCCCGTTACGACCTGACTGAGACCATCCACTACAGTCGGCGGTGCGTCCGACCGGTGTTTGGCCAACGGCCGTCTACGTCGTCCTACGCCGTCGTACGCCGGCCGGCGACAAAGCTCCCGGGACCGCTCATGACACCAGGAGACCATGGCTCCACAATCATCAACCTGACGCTGGCGTCTTGTGGTGCATCCGTGCCGACGACAACGCTCCCCGGCTGTGAGCCGCTTGACTTGCCCGTTACGCCGCCCTACCCGCTGGATGTCACCTTTCCGCATATCATCTTTGGCGTCTCATCCTCCTACACGCGTATGCTACAGTCGCTGGATGGCTTTGCCCACTGGCTGGGCGGCTCGGGGGCCGAGCTGGTGGCCATCGTACCAGACGCAGACAAGCACGAGCTCCTGGCGCTCGAGACGGCCTACCGCGCCCGCGCTGTCCACCTGAGCGCCACGCCACCGCAGAACCAGTCCTGGACCGTCGTCCAAAACCACTTTGCTATGTTCGCGTCACTGCTGGACGCGTCCACGCCGCAGACGAAGTGGCTCGGCATTGTAGATGACGACACGTTCTTCCCATCGCTTTACAAGCTCGACCGAGCCCTGCAGGCATACAACCACACGATACCGACCTGGCTCGGCGCCCTGTCGGAGGACTTTGATGCAGTCGCGCGCTGGGGCTACATGGCATACGGTGGCGCGGGTGTCTTTTTGAGCGTGCCCCTGGCGCGGCAGCTGGTTCCGCACATGCGAGACTGCCTTTGGGCGAAGGCGAGCACGGCAACTGCAACAGTTGCTGCGGAGGTGCCGGGTGGCGGCGGTGGCCACGACCGGGCAGGCGGCACGGCAACCGGCGATGGCCTCCTGCGGGACTGCATCTACCAGCATACCCCTACCAAGCTGACTGTCGTACCTGGACTCTACCAGCACGACCTGTATGGCGACGCCAGCGGATTCTACGAGTCGGGAGTGCTCCCCTTGTCTGTCCACCACTGGCGCAGCTGGTACAAGGCGCCGTTGCCCAAGATGGCGGCCGTCAACCGGGTGTGTGGCGACTGCTTCTTGGACAGGTGGCAGTTTGGGTCGGACACTCTACTCGCAAACGGGTTTTCCGTGACGCAGCTTCGTCTCGCAGACATTGACCTCTCCCAGATGGAGACAACGTGGTCACACGCAGGCCGCGAGTTCGACTTCAGTCTGGGTCCGCTGCGGCGCGGGCTAGATGCTGGCGAGAAGAAGAGCTACCGGCTGCAGGACTCTTTTTTCTGCGAGAAAGACGGCAGGTTCCATCAGATATATCTCCACAAGGGGGGTTTTGCGGAGGACGAGGTGGACGCGGTTTTTGAGCTCATCTGGGATACTCCAAACCCACCGTCCGTCGTCTAGCGGAGACGACACAGACAAGGTTAAACGTGCAGATACGATATGGAGTACACGGGAATCCACGACGTGCTTGCAAAAACAAGAAAAGTAGAAGCATCATAAAAGGAAGGTTAACAATCAAGAAGCTCGTGGGGAGTTGGAGGGTTCGGTTTTGAGGACAATAATGTCACGTGCTTATAGAAGGTCTGGAATAAGCCGCCCTTGGTCTCCACTAATAATAATATTTCCCATGTAGCCGAAATTACCTCCACCCTAGGCATGGGCAGTGTAATAAGACGGAGTAGGAGGTGTAAAGTGTACTGCGGCCACTGAAGAACCAGTGCCTTTGGGAATGGACGCTTGCCATAAATAAACACAGGCGAGGCGCAACCAAAATTAGCAGTCACGCAATGTGGAAGAAAAGAGGGGCTTGCCAGGCCGTTCTGGCTACCACCCAGGCCTCCGTTTGTAAGACTGTAAGCAGTAGTTGAATAAGTCTCACTTTCTTTTCTTGGGAGCATATGGAAGTACTCGTCCAGAGCACTCCGTGGGCGAGAGCGACTCTGCCGAACAACATTCTGGAAGAACACCCCAGGACTTCCGAGTCCCAGGGCGCCACTCGCGGAGGACGGAAGCCACGATCGTATGGGGCGTGTCATCGACCCGTTTTGCGCCCAGGTGGATTAGACAAGCCTGGTGTGCTCCTGCGCACCTGCCAATTCGCCAGGACGGAGCACCACGGAGGCGCTAACTGAAATCGGTTGATCTTTGACGACGACGCGGCGCCTGGGGCTGCAGCTGGGAAGGGAAAGAGGCAACCCTCGTCTTGGCGCCGTTACTGTGCGCGGTACAGTGTGGCTTTTCTCCATCACTCCCCTTTGCGTCTGGACAGGCTGCAGTGCCACCAAGAGTGCCACAAAGAAAGGGGACAGGGCCAGGAACGGCCGGAAACGGACGCAAGCATCCAACAAAGCCAGCCCGGGCTATGCGTCTTGTTTTCCTTGTTGCCGTGGCATCTTCCCTGAGATCTCTTGCGTCGCTGACCTATCCTGCATTTGCCAGGCCCCGCCGGAAGGAGCAAATCTGCGCCTCGAAACGGGAGACAATAGGGTACCTGAAACTAGGTGGGTTGCGCCCTTAATTTAGGGTATCGATAGGGGGAGCCCGGCCCCTCCGTGCAATATTGCTAGGCCGCGCCTGCCTCACAGTCCTCCAGGCACAGTGTTCTCCGGACGGCGCCAGTTTAATGAGGCGTCCCCCCTTTCTTTATCAGCTATCACCGCCAGCCAGAATTCAGCTCTCGATCGCTCCATCCAAAAACAGTAGTCGCCGGTAGGCGTTACTCTGTACAGCGCAAAAAAAAGACCGCGCCTCCCCCCCTCCCGTCCGCTCCTTCTTCAGAATGTTGCGTTCTTTCCAGTTCTCCTCCCTTTCAGCCTGACATCGTCATTTGTTTTTGTTTTGGCTGGCGATCGTGACCACTCGCTCTTTTGCTTTTTCGACCTTTACCTTTTGTCCGTCCCAAGGATTACCTTCGTTTCTTATTGTCCCATCGCGATTTCAACCGTCACCGTTCTCTTCCATTCCTGCGTCCCCCCCCCGGCCTTCCGAATCCGCCAACACCACGCTCGCTCCTGGCCGCCGCAACACGCAGACAACGGTCTTCAGCCTCCCCTTTTCGTTTCAGACGCCCTTCCTGTTAGACGCCCTTCGCTGCCCTTTGCTGCCCGTCGCGCGAAGACTCTCGGCTCCTATTGTTTTGTTTTCTTCTTCTTCTTCTCCCTTTGGCCCCTTTCTTCCTCTTGCCGCCACCTCCCTCATCCCGACGAAATTTCTTTTCAATCGTTGGAAACAGTCTCCCCGGGTTTTGTTTCGATCGACAACCTTATTCTTCGACACCGTCCTGGTCGCCGGTTCTCCTTTCTTTTCTGTCTCTGCCCTATTTTTGTCTCTTTCTTTCTTTCTCAGACACGGATCGTCCAAGGATCTTGAGACACTTTGTTACTCACGTCAGGGGGTGCTTATCAAAGTATCACATTGGGAACACCGCAGGGCGCTGAACCGACAAATCACCGTCCCCGTTCCTGCCCAACACCCCGTGCTCGCTGTGGTCACCGTTACCAAGAGACTTGCTTTTGCGATTCCCTGACGTATTGCGCAGACGTGTCGACGTGAAACCCGCAGCCCTACCATCGACCTGTTCCCTCCAGGGCGACCATCTCGCAAGGCCGATCGTGCTGCCGCAACCCGTCTCTGTGCCTCACGTCCTGCATCGCCGAATCCACACTTCGAGCGCCTTTTGCCTTTCTTTTTTTCACACATTTTTTTATCACTATTGAAATCTAGACGTCTGGACGGAGCAATGCAAGCATGATGATGGTCTACGAACACGCTGTTGTCGACTCGATTGTGCCGAGTCCGGGATCGCCACCCGGCATGACGGCGTCGAAGTCTTCCAAATCATCCTCCTTCCACTCCATCAGCTCCGACGATAACAGTGTCCTGTCCGACGTCAACCACTTTGAAGACATTGGCCTCGCAGACGACGACACCACCGCGCACCATGACCGCGACGCCGACTTCAAGATACGGCCCAATCGTTTCTCACCCTCGTTTTCCGCCGACCTTCGCGTCGCAACGCTTCAGCAAAAAACCCCGCGCGTCCACACGTCAAGAGAGCTTCCCCGGACACGGCCCCACAGCCGCGACATCATCCCTCAGAGCCGGCCAGCATTCCCGGGCCTGCAAGCCCCAGCGCGTGGCACAAATGTCCGGAGCACCAGCACAAGCGCCTTGATGCCCGATGCTCTGGCGCCGAAACGAACTCTGGGAAGCCGTTCGGCAACGTCTCTCTCCTTTCGCCGCCGAAGCCCGAGCCCAAGTGTTGTCAATGTCCCTCACGGCCTAAAGGATCCGGCCGTGGTTGTCAAGCTGCGGAGAAGCAGCTGGCAGTCGACGCACGAACGGAAATCGTCCGTCCAGTTGGAAATGGAGTGCGACGAAGATGAGGGCGATGACATCCCAGAGGGCCTCATTCTGGACAATGTGCCCATCTCCCCTCGGCCCCCCTCTGAACGGTCACAGCCCATCAGCCCCATGAGCTCAAAAGCCGGCTCGCCAGACAGGGCCGCAAAGGAGAAGACGAAGAGCGTTGGCAACGGCACACCCGCCGTAGCTGCTGCTCAGGGTTCCCTCCGTTCGCCGGCCTGGAAGTCGGACCACACCAAGTCGTACAGCGAGGTGCCGAGCCCGATCAAATTACGTGCCAAGAGCTGGACGGCTGCTCTTTCGGATCTGAGTCTGGAAGCGAAGGAGCTGACAGAAAAACTGGAGGAGCATGCGGACGATGTCAAGCTGAAAGCGCAACGGTCGAGTACGGGGTCCCTTCCCACCGCCAACCGGTCAGTGACTGGACCGATTGATTCGAAACCGCGCCACAAGTCAGCTCTGCCGGAACTGCCACCCCTCCGCCGAAGCAATATCATGATCGACCCTCTCCCTGTTTCCAAAGAAAAGGAAGCTGTTCTGTCTCGCACCCGTCCCTCTTGGCTGCCGCCGAAGGACCCTGCGGAGGAGAGGCGGCACCTGAAGGAGTATCAAAAGATGATGGCCTACAGCAGAGAAGCGGAAAAGCGTCGTGAAGCTACCAAGAAAACCCAGTCGGAATGCCGGGACACGGCGGTCGTGGGCCTCATGCACATCTGGGAGCAAGACATTCTCCCCCGGTGGACAGAAGCCATCCGCGAGCGCAGGACGCGCGACTTGTGGTGGCGCGGTGTTGCGCCGCGGAGCCGCGGCGCCGTTTGGTCAAGGGCTATCGGAAACGAGCTTGGCCTCACAGAAGCCTCCTTCCACGCGGCACTGAGCAGGGCTCACGAGGTTGAGGTTCGTGCCAAGGCTGGAAGTCCGATCGAAGGCGACGAGCAGCACATGGCCAACTTCGCCGCCATTCGCACGGATCTCCAGGACCGGACGTGGAAGGATTTGAGGATCTTCCAGGCCGGCGCACCACTGCACCAAGGTCTGATGGACGTTCTGATGGCCTATTCCATGTACCGCAGCGACATCGGCTACGTCACTGGCTGTAACACAATCGCCGCGCTGCTCCTTTTGAACCTGCCAAGTCCCGCCTCAGGTTTTGTCGCCCTCGCCAACCTCTTGAACCGGCCTCTGCCGCTCAGCTTCTACGCGTCGGACCCCGGTGCCAAGGCGTCCGCGTACAACCTCCTTCTGCAGACCCTGTCGCACAAAGCCCCGGCTCTCTACGACCACATCATCAACACGCCTGGCCATGACCCCGACTCCTACCTGAACAACGTGTTCACTTCACTCTTCACCAGCCATCTCGCCCTCGACCAGGCTGCCCGTCTCTTTGACGTGTACGTCTTTGAGGGAGACACCGTTCTTGTTCGAGCCGGTGTTGCTATTCTGATTGAGCGGGAAGCTGCTCTTCTTGGTGCCAAGGACCAGGAAGAGGTTCGAGTGGCTCTCGATTCCAACGGGCGTGGTTCCATACGAGACCAAGTCGTCCTTGCCCAGACCGGTGAGGAGGACCGCTGGATGCGGGCCGTTCGCGAGGCCGGCAAGATCTCGGCGAAATAGACCAGCCGACGAACGCCCTCGGGGAGCCTTTTATTTTTCTCGTCCGCTACGAATCGGAGCCCATACATCTACACTTAGTACGCCTTTATGACCACGCCAATGATGCGCTTTCAGCACACAACAAGTCGGCTGGAAGGGAGTGGCATATCTTGTTGCTTCCTTCTCCGTCCTCTTTCACACTTTTCTTTTCCCTTCTTCCCTCTCCTTTGCAACTCGTTCCAACACACTATTGAGTATATTTAATTCTTTTCACATGCGCGCGCCAGCCGCGCCAGTTTCTATCATCTATGGGCGTTTTTTTGTTGTGGGTGGCTTTTTTCTTCTTTAGTTGTTGGCCGGTACATACTTTTGGTTTTGCACAGATAGAGGTACATACGCAGCACACAGCTTGTTCAACCAACCGTCTGGATAACGATGCTTACAGGTCAATTCTATTTTTTTTCGTACTTTTCGTCTCCAGAACCTGCCATGCACGACAAACGCTCTCGTACGTCCCACGTGGTGTTCTTGCAGAAAATGATCGGGATGGCAGTTCTGAAAGTGTTTTGTCTGCTGGTTGTGTCATCGTCCACTTGGAAGTTGTTACTATCAAACAGAACCCAGAGGTGTGAGGTCGTTGGCAGCCAAGAAGGAGATTCACCGGCCGTCAGGTGATAGTCCATTTGTTCACACCCCTCCCATCCCGCCAACCTACAAAATCATAGAGGGCGATAGCAATTCGTTTCCTCTATCGTAGTTGTGCTCTCTCTTAGAAGCACAGCTCCCTCCGTAGTCGTGGATTTGGGGCAAGCGTCTGTTGTTTTGGCATTACCCTACGGTATCAGAGCTCTTTGGATGAGTTGGTATTTTGTCATTTTGGGTTTATGCCGTTTCTCTTCCTCGTTCTTTCCAATTGCCTCGCATGTATGTCGACTTTGTGTGTTGGCATGATAAAGAACGAACCGTATCCGCGAAAAGCATAGCCGTGGTTTACGGAAGTGGGTGTCACGTGAGAGACATGACCTAATGGGACATCTGCCCTCTCACATGCAAATCGCAAAGTGACACTCGAGAAAGTTGGCGATCGTCTGTACGCCCTGACAAAATAGCGACGTGCCTTTTCTCCCGGCAATACCCGGGGCAGGTTGGTCTGCCTTTCCCTTTCTAGGCCAATTCGCCTCCCTCGAAGAAAGGGTTGGGTTCGGTGGGACACAAGTGCTGCCACCTGGGACGAGAAGCAAGAGGAAAAAGATGGGAGCCGTTTCTGTCTGTTTCGGCCAAGCGGCACCCTTCCGTTCGTATCTACGATGTACGGTACGCCTCGAGCCAAGCAGGCCAAGGGTTCGGCTGCCCTGCACGGAGCCGAACTTGAGCAGAAGAAGACGGCAAATGGTACTGGCGGTGCCCCCCCTGGCAGAGTATTTTCAGTCGTTTTGTCTGTCTCTCCTGGGCCGAATCTCAACAAACTTTTGTACGCGAGCAACAAAACCTGCTGACTATCACATGCAAATCGTCTGGTCTTCTCCGCCCCCCAGAATCCAACCAGATGCGATAAGTATCTTATTGTGGATTTCTTTGGTGTGAAAATTCACTACTTGTCCAGATAAGATGGGAACTGTCAAGCTGGTAAGATACTCCGTACTCAAACAGACCGCTCTGGGTCTCTGACCGCCGCAGTTGACGCCTGGAAACTGTGTTCCGAATCGCAGCCCATGGCGTCTGTCTCCTGGCCGTCCTTTGCCTTGCCAGGTTTAGTGTCTTTCGTCGCTGGTGGGGTTGGCCACGACAGGAACTAGCTGCATCTTGGCCATTCTGCCATCTCGACGTGCGCAGGTTGAGAACCCCTCCCTTCTGGTCTCCCGTCTTCCATCTTTCATCTTCGATGCTTCTTCCTCCTGCCAGGTCGGCCGTCTATTTTCGTGCCCTGCTAACCGCGCCAGGCCACGGCAGCGCTCCCAGTACGACGTGGCGGGCGACGCCGAGGCTCGCCCTGGTTGTCCACGTTGTAAACCTCCCTTTGCTTTGCTTTTCTTGCCTTTGACACGTGGATGCAGGACCCCTGGAGAGCGGTGTATCGTTCCAGGGTCGTGCAAAACGACGGCAGCCCCTCCAAAACAGCCGTCCCAGGCCAGGAAGACCCGCGAGACCCGCTGCAATGGCCCATGCGCTGCCTGTGGTTTACAACAGAGAGCCCCTGTTCTCTCAACAAAAACCCGGAGCTACCCCAACGGAAAAAAAGCGGGCCAGATCGCTTTCCCCTTGGCTCGCTGGCTCGCTGGCTCCCTGGACTCCCTGGATGCCGACTGCGGGAGCAGCAGCACACATCCACATGTGATGCGCGTCTCTCTGATGCGTCGGCCTGGCGGAGAAACCTGACCTGGTCGACGCATGCATCGACAGACAAAGCAGTGTGCATCGCCCGAACCGCCGTCCTGTGGTGCCACTTCCCCCATCACGGCTGCGGCAGTCCCAGCAAAAGGGGGACTAAAGGGCCCGAGGGCGGGGGGACAGAAAAGGCGCAGGCGCAAAAGAGGCCTCGCGCATGGCATCGTCGCCCGAGGGCCATTCGCCGAGCTTGGCGGTGAACGAAAGACCGGAAGCGCCATGGGGGCAAACAAACGGCTGCGGCTACAGAAACCCTCAACTCTGTCCCACAGAGGTGGGGGCCGAGCCTCTGCAAAGCGAATGCCGGCCTCTGGTTTCGGTTTTCCATCGGAAATGCGGTTTGTCTGAGCTTTCTGAATGGCCAATTCCTCCTTTCCCGCCACTTTCTCGCATGCGCCGCCGCCTCCCCTCCCCTCTCCCCTTTTCGTGTAAGATACTCTTACCACACACAGCCAGCCCGAGGCCTTGGCCCTTGCAACCAGTTTATGTCGACGTCAACCTAAAAGAATCCAGCGTGAAAAAAGTAAAAAAAACCGCTGGGCGTTTGCCATGGCCTGGCCCAGAAAGCCTCAAGCACAGAACGCGTACGCCGCCTCTCTTCTGATGCCGCCCGCCCCTACGAAATAGAGAGTCCCGGCGTCCACTGCCCTGGTCGCCGTGGGTTTAGAACTTTGTCGTTGGCAAGGAATCCGAGTAGCTTCCAACGGTCAACGCCCACAGTGCGTCTCTAGATCTGCGCAGAAGACCAAGCAACCAACAGAACAGCGCTTAGCAACTACGAGTACCTTCTCCGTACACATCTTTGCGCGCAGCCATCCACATTCCGAACACGTAGAAGCTCGGCCGTTTGTTTCTCCCTCCCATGAAAGGGTTCAGTTGCGTTACTTGCAGGCCTTTTTTTAAGGTTCATTGCTGTGTTCTCCACAACTTTGGTACACTCTCTTGGAACAACCCCCTTAACAGAATGCTGAAGGGGGGTTTTTTATTTTTTGGTTGTCTCTTTTCCCAAAACGTCCCCCCAATATCTCACCCCGTTTTTCTTCTGTTTTAATTAATTCTTTTTGCTTTCCTTCTCCCTCCCTCTTATTTGCTTCCCGTGCCCTTTATTTTCTCGTTTTCTCCTTTCTTGATCCCTTCTGTTCTCCCCCCTCCTTCTCTCTTCCTCCTTTCTACCTCCCCACCACCCGCCCTCTTCTTTTCTTCCCCCCCCCCTCCCCCCAGCGTCTTCTTTCCGTTCGACTTGCTGTGGTCAAGCTGCCCCGGCCACAGAGAGGGAGAGAGAGAGAGAGAGAGGGAAAGATAGACAGATAGCTCGACAGAGACGGCAGACTATAAACAACCTCAACACCACATCTCCGCATCATGGCTCCCACGGCCACCTCCAGCGGCAGCGCCGCCGGTGCCAAGCACCCCGCGCTCCGCCGCACCATGACCTCGGCCACCGTCGACTCCGACGTCTCGTCCCCCTCCACGGCCGCCCAGTCCCCCGTCGACTCCCCCCGCGCCTCGGCCTCGTCCACCTCGCTGTCTTCCATGTCGTCCATGGACGAGATCAACAAGGCCGCCAGCAGCATCGACGAGTACGGCAAGCTCGTCGACACCTACGGCAACGAGTTCAAGGTCCCCGACTTCTCCATCAAGGACATCCGCGAAGCCATCCCCAAGCACTGCTTCGAGCGCTCCGCCGCCCGCGGCTTCATGTACATCCTCCGCGACGTGCTGTACCTCAGCGTGACCTTCTACCTGTTCCACAACTTCAACACCGCCGCCTACGTCCCCAACGTGGTCGCCCGCGGTGCCCTGTGGGTTGTGTACAGCGTCATGCAGGGCCTGTTCGGCACCGGCCTCTGGGTCCTCGCCCACGAGTGTGGCCACGGCGCCTTCTCGCCCTCCAAGACGCTCAACGACGCCGTCGGCTGGGTCCTGCACTCGGCGCTGCTGGTGCCCTACTTCAGCTGGCAGCTGTCCCACAGCAAGCACCACAAGGCGACCGGCAACATGGACCGCGACATGGTCTTTCTGCCGCGCACCCGCGAGCAGCACGCCTCGCGCCTGGGCAAGATGGTCCACGAGCTGTCGGAGCTGACCGAGGAGACGCCCATCTACACGTTCACCGTGCTGGTCGTGCAGCAGCTGGTCGGCTGGCCCAACTACCTGCTGACCAACGTGACCGGCCACAACAACCACGAGCGCCAGCGCGAGGGTCGCGGCAAGGGCAAGAAGAACGGCTTCGGCAACGGCGTCAACCACTTCAACCCGTCGAGCCCGCTGTACGACAACCGGGACGCGGTGCTGATCGCTCTCAGCGATATCGGCCTGGCGCTGGCCATCTCGGTTCTCGTCGTTCTCGGCAACAAGTTCGGCTGGAGCAACTTGGCCGTCTGGTACTTTATGCCCTACCTCTGGGTTAACCACTGGCTGGGTAAGCATTTGTTTTTTTTTCTTTCTTTTTCTGTTGACCTCCCACTTCTGTCCTCCACCGTGCATGGCTAACCTTTTTTGTCTCCCCCCCCCCCCCCCCCCCCCAGTGGCGATTACCTACCTTCAGCACACCGACCCGTCGCTGCCGCACTACACCTCCGAGGAGTGGAACTTTGTGCGCGGCGCCGCGGCCACGATCGACCGCGAGTTCGGCTTTGTCGGCCGCCACCTGCTGCACGGCATCATCGAGACCCACGTGCTGCACCACTATGTCAGCACGATCCCTTTCTACAAGGCGGACGAGGCCACCGAGGCCATCAAGCCCATCATGGGCCAGCACTACCGGGCGGACGTCGAGGGCGGCCCGTTGGGCTTCATCACTGCAATGTACAAGAGCGCCCGCATGTGCCAGTGGGTCGAGCCCAGCGCCGAGGCCACCGAGAAGGGCAAGAACATTCTGTTCTTCCGGAATCACAACGGCATCGGCACCAAGCCGATGAAGCTGGCGCCGCCTGCGTAAGAAGGGGGGGGGGGGGGGCAGCCAAGTGTGAGCGAGCCCGTACGGACATCGACTGCGAGCTATATTGGTTAGCCAGGTGTGGTCGGCGACACCGCCTTGAGCGAGTCTTTCCCGCCTTGGTTTTTTGGGCTGCTTCTGTTTTTCTTGGTTTCTTTTTGTTCTCGTTTTGGTTGCTCTTTTTTTTTTTGCTGGTTTTTGTCTTCGCTCTCGTCTTTGCTTTTGCTTTCTTTCCTGCAACGAAACGTTATGAAACGGACGTATGGGGGAGCGGTGATGCCTCATGCCTCCCCCCCTCTCTTTGGATCACGACCTGGGCGTTTTTGTCGTTTCCCGTTATCATTCTGTTCCAAAAGATTCCAAGAACCCCCAAGCACAACAGATAGGAGAAGCAAGACTTAGAAGCAGACGTAGACAGAAGATAGACAAAATGCGAGTCTTTCTGTGTTTGGAATGTCTGGTGCTCTCCGTGTTGCTTTGCCGACGCTCGTCGTTTGAGAACGGAAGACGCCAAAGCGAGTCCTGCGAAGAGGTAGGCGATGTTGCAATGTTGCAACGGAAGGGCGTGGCCGTCGGGGTGGCTTTCTCGACAGAGACACGATTCAAAGGGAAGAGGCGATGGGAGAGGGATGAACCACCTTTCAACAAGAAGACAAGAGCAGTCAGAGTGAAGATGAGAGAAGGGAGGAGGGGAAGGGAAGAGGTGATGGGGGATGTAACAAGCAACACAAAAGTTGCTGACCAGACGAAGCGGGCACAAAACATGCCGACTGGCTGGAGAGGAGGGGAAGGCCCGGGCTGTCCGGGGATGGTGGTGGTGTGGTGATTAGTGGCTAGAATCGCCAGAAATGCGGGGAAACAAGACAGAAGAACACAGAGAGACACGACCTGGAGCCACACACACTGCAACTGCACAGTCTGATGGAAGAGATTGTAGGGTATCAGAGCCACTCAGCCCTCCTTTATTGGCGTTCGGGAGCGTGATATATCGCAGAGGGTTGCATTGATCTCGGCATGGTCTGTCCCATCCAACTTTCTTTCCCAACCGAGATACATCACCGGGTCGATCACATTGACATGGCACCCCCTCCAGGAGATGCCGGCAAGATCCGAAGCGTTTTCCTGCGTTAGTGTGCCTGTGTTCAAAGAGACGAAAGGCGGCAGGCACAAAGACTTATTGCTATGAAAGGCACATTCGACGTTGTGAAGAACGGACAGTCGGGGGGGTCTGGGAAGCGCCTTTCTTGGCCAAGTTCCGCAGCCTTGCCATCTCCACCTTTCCCACAACCCCCCCCCCGCCTTGCTACATCCTCCGTGTTGCCGTGTTACCGTCTTCTGCCCGGAGACACGAATCCGCCTCGACGTCTTAGTTTGCATGTGGTGTCTGGGCGGCAGGCGGGATCACTGTCCTCCTGTAGAAGACTAAATGGGCGTTCTTCGTTTTGCAAGAAACGGTGCAGTTGCTGCCGCCGACGTTGCCTCCGCCGCCTGCAGATACCGGCATGCTTGGGCGGGAAGTATTGGAGATAAAGCTCAGCGGACCGCCATGAGCACGACCGGTCTGTGGAAGGACCGTCGACGGCTTGTCTGCGTCGTCGCATGGAATCGCCGGGGCCCGGCGGGCACATTGGAACGTCGCTGCGTGCTCGTTTCCTTGAGGCATGGCCTGGCCTTCCCTCTTTTGCTCGTCGTGGCCTTGGTGGTCCTTCGTGGTCTTCGTGTCATTTCCGTTTCTCCCGGCCATTGCTATTGCTGATCCCCTGGCGGCCTGCAACCGGGCCAAGAACGATGTCGTCCCTTCGGCGTCCTTGTCGCCGTCGTCGCTATCCCCGCCACTGTCCCCCTCTGTATCCTCGCCTTCTGGCCCCAGACCGACACCCCATCCGCCAGTTTTGCAGACCTCATCGCCGAAGTCGGCCAGGCGAGCCGACGTGCGCTTTTTGTCGGCCTCGCAACCGGACGCAGCCAACGGCGGCGTGTGCAAACGCCGCCTGACTTCGGATTTCAAGAAGTCGTAGCCGGGCGCTTTCAGACGTGGTCAGCTCGTGTCAACAGCTTGCTCACCAAGCTAGAGAGCGGAGGGAGAAGGGAGGGGGGGGGCTAGGTGGAATACAGTATCCGTTTGCCCTTGTGGGCAGGTAGAGCGGCGTGCCTCGCTCGAAGGGGGTCGGCGACGGCTGGGGAACGCTCCGCGGCTGCTGTCTGGGCCGCATCGTGGCCAGAATGCGGTCTCTCTGCGTCATCTGCTGCAGCTGCCTGGCGTTTTGGGATGCCTGCCGCAGCCTCAAGTCGAGGTCGGCCTCGCTAACATCAAGAGTCGCGGCGTCGGCAGGCTTGTCGTGGGCATTGACATCGGCACTGGCCTTTTCACTTTTGCCACTGCTGCTGCCGTTCCTGCGGTTGTCACTATTGTTACTACTGCCGCTGCGGCCGTGCTCGGTCTCGGGTCTCTTTGTGTGGCGAACACGGGCACGGCGATGGTGGGTTTGCTGCGGTGCCGAGGGCATAACCGCAGCATGCGAGGCCTCGCTGTTCTCGTCTTGGCCGCCAACGTCGGGGGGGTGCGCTTTTGGCAGGCCGTCCTAGGGCGCTGTCATTTGGTTCCCAGCGGGCGACTTTTTGACGTCTTTTTCCCCTGGCTGGCCGCCGCGTTTCCTATCGGCCCCTGCTTCCCTGCGCAGTCGACTCTTTGTGTCCTTCATGGCTCGGAGCGCAATCTGCCGTTTGCGCTGCTGGGACAGTCTGGACCGTTTTGTCCGGTTTGGAGAGTCGGCTTCCCCCCCGGGAACGGCCCCGGGGACGTCTCGTTCGCGTTTGTGCGTCATACTTGACAGAGGCTTGGAGGGCCTCTGCACCTGCATCAGCCGTAGATGTCGGGCGTGCAGAAGAGAAGCGCCGTCGCGTATGATGTGCCGGTATACTGGTATTTCGAGCAACGCGCCGCCCTCTCCTTTCCTCGTGTTTGGGTAAGCTTGTCGGAGGCGGCCGATTCTATGATATTCCCTCCTGCTTCTCCGTCGTTTGTTCGTTTCGGCGATGCATTCACTGAGCAGCAGTAGGTCCCGGCGCAGTGAATATGAGTTGGCTAGAGGACATCCAACTGAAAGAAACATATTACTACGGGATTGTCTTGGCTAGGTTTGGGCGGTGAAGTCAGGGGGGCGGTGAGCAATAAACCAGTTCCATGGATTTCACCTGGCCGAAATGCAGCAAAACAGGGTTTTCCGCGAATGTCAATATCGCCAGCAGCCTTATGAATTGGGCGATGCAGGCTACGCGAAAGTTCAAGGCTCCATTGGACAGGTTTCCTGCTCGTAGGAGATTGATCAGACTCTCAATCACATCTGAGTTCATATCTGGAGCAACTAAATAGGTTGATAATCTTCCAGCATCAATAGTCATAACTTCATTTTTGAACCTCATGTCCCTTAACAATAGAGATGAGAAACTGGGATACTAAAAGAGACAAAACAAAATAAGCCTCATTCGTGCTCGTCATGACATATCCATTGCCGCCTCGAAGAAGGAGAGGTCCCCGTAGACCTTTGCTAATTGCGACCACCACCATCAACGCACGCTGATTCCTCGACAGACCAATGTCCCGTTAGAGTTGGAAACGCCGCCGTCTATGGATGTTAGAAGCCAACCATAACCTTGGTTCCGCTTTCCTTCCTATCGATGACGCAGTGTACAGCAGACGTACCGAGATCTATTGTCGAGCTGGCACTGATGCCGTTGAGTGTCGTGCATGAACAGCCCAGCCGCGTCCGGCCGGCAACATTGCAGCTGGAGCAGTAGAGAGAAAACTTGCCACTGTTTTGTTAGAGAGAGCGAGAGAGCGAGAGAGCAAGAGAGCGGGAAGCAGTCCAGGAAAGCAGAGAAACTGGAGCTCGCGATGCAGATCGGCAACCCACTAGATTGACCACGTCAACTGGCCTGTTGTGTAATCGATGCCGAGACACAGGTTCAGGTCGAGCGTGCTGTTGTGCAGCCGTGGCGGCAGTGTGGTGTTGGCCGTTGCGCTCGAGCACCCGCCCGCATCATAGCACAACGCACTGAGCTGGTCGGGAACGCCCATGGCACCCTTATGCAGCACGAGGTTGGAGCAGCTGCTGGAGAAGTTGCCGGCTGCGACAGGGCGTGTGCTGGCCAGCAACGGGAGAGCCACAAGAATGAAGCTCAAGGCGGTCATGATGGGCAACTGGGTTGAGGTAGAACTCGATCCACTCGTGTACTGTCAAAGGGAAGAAAAAAGGAACACCGTCCAAGTAAAGAGGACACTGGGGACAGGATCTTGGACGCCGTAGAAGAGGCGGCACGGTGGCTCGGCAGAATCAGCGGCTGTGCCTGTCTTTGTTTACCCGGAACGAACGCGGCGGTTTCGGCGAGGCTGCCAAGTGCTGCCGGGTTCGCTTTCGTTGAATAGGTTGTGGGTTGCGTTCCAATTGTTTCCCCCCCAAAAAGACCAAAGAAACGGTCTCCTGGAAGAAGGGGCGACCGACGACTCCCTGTGCAACCTCAGCGATCACCAAACGTGGCTCCCAACCACATGAGGAAGCTGCAACCAGTCTCCAGTGCTCCCAAGGTAAACCAGGGTTTTCTTATTTTCTTAGTCTCGACGAACAGCGACGAAAAGCAACAAAGAATTGCTGAAATACACTGGACAATGCGAAGAGAATAAATAAAAAACCAAAGGGCGTTCTCGTCACCACCTGCCTTCATGATATATATACATGTCGTCCCTGTTCGCCTCTTCATTTTTTGATGTCCTGCCTCACGCTGGAAAAGGCAGCGTCTCGCGCTTTGTTACAACCATAGATTTTCCTCTCCAAAGCAAAGTGAACCGTCACGACGAGATCAAGTAAATAAGTGGAAGACCGGCGCGGGGGCAATGCAAAGCCCTGTACACCTTGCGTTGTGGGCTGCCTATTGCACAATCTCCTCCGTTTCCTCCAGCACCTCCTCCACAATCTCTTCGACCACCTTCTCCTCGATCGCGGCGCCCCGGGGCACCAGTGCGGCTGTCTTGGCCTCGAGCAGCTTCTCCACCAAGTCCGCAGGCACGCCCAACTCCTCGCGCTCCTCCTCGAGCTCCTCCTCCATGGACTCGACGAATGAGTACCAGTCCCGGAGCTGCGCGCGGCGCCGGTCGATAACCTCCTGGTCAGCGCCAGCTATCCGCTCGGCATCCTCCTGGTCAAACACGCGTGAGTACTCGCGCAGGTTCTTGCGGATCGTCTTCTGCTCCTCCTTTGTGAGCAGAGTCGGAGGCCGCGGCCGCCACTGCAGCTGCTTGAACTTGTCAACGGGCTCTTCGCGGAGCAGCTCGCCGCGGAAATCGTAGATATGGTAGCCATTTTCCATCTGCGCAGATCGTGGTTAGAGGGTGAATCTATGAATCGTAGATCCAAAAAAGGGGGGTTGATCGAGGAAAACTTACACTGTGCTTCCAGGCAGAGGCCCAGGTGGCTACGTAACGGCCGGACGGGTCCCATTCGACATCGGTCACGCCGTAGTGATCAGCCGTGTTCATCAGCTGCAGGTTGGCCGTCATGTCTTTGTCGGCCTCGGGCTTCTCGCCCTCAAAGTCGAGATCGAAGAACTCCAGCTCCGAGCTCTGCTGATTGTGCACCGTGGCCACAACGACAAACCGGCCCTTGGGACACCAGTAGATGGCGTTGCTGTTCTTCTTGTCCAGCGTTCGCATCAGCTTGAAGTTGCCAACCGCGTTGCCCCTGGCCTTTTCCGGGCAGTAGAACGCAACGCTGGTCTTCGGCGGCACCGCCGTAGCACCCACGGGCTCCGTCGTCGTGATGATGACAAAGCGGTCGCCCTTGGGCTCCCACGCAAAATTGATGACCGTGTCCTTGATCGTGTCGAGAACCTCCACGGGGACACCCTTCTCCTTGACGCGGAAGATCTCGAGCGTCGTTGCTTGTGACTTTTTGGATTTGGAGTGCCGGTCGACCTTGACGCACAGGTACGCGCCCTCGGACTGCCAGTGCAGCTTCGCATCCGACACGCTGAACAGGTTGAGAGTGCGCACAATCTCCTTGGAGGGCACGCTCATGAGGCCGACCTTGGCCGGGTTGCTGCCAATCTCGGGAGTCCAGTAGCAAAACAGCTGCTCGTATGTCTTGACGCCGTCGCGTTGCGGCCGCGCCGGCGCCCACTCAAAGTCCATCACACCCTCGATCTTGATCGTCGTCTTGTCCAGGAGGTTCATGCGGGGCAGCTCGTACACCGAGATTGACTGGCCTTGTGTCAACCGCGCCACGTACTTGTCGTCCGACGACCACTTGAACGCGGGCCACGGGAACTTGCGTTGGGGCTTGTCGCCAGGGCCGGCACCATTGCTCCCGTCGCCAGCGGCGCCGGGAACGTCAATGTTGGCAAACGACCGCAGGGGCTTGGACGTGGCAACATCCCAGATGACGTAGTTCTTGCCGTCGTCGTCGATCGACAACGCCGGGTGGCCCTCCTCGGAGATGGAGATTGGCCGATTCGACCAGGTGACGACGTAGTTCTCCTGCGGCGAGAAGGCGACAAGGTTGACAAAAGGATGCGGGAAACGGCCGACGCGGTCCCACTTGGGCCCTGCCCATAACTGCACACCCTGGATGTGTACTGAGGTCAGGTATGTGCCCAGGGGGGACCACTGCACAAAGCTCTCGGTCCAGTTCGGCCGGTCGACGATGTTCTCTGGCTGGTCCTTCTCGTTATTCCAGAAGACGCCGACGTTGTCGCCGCGGTACATGACGAACTGGTCACGGCCACGGCCGCTCGAGTCGCCCAGGAACCAGCGCAGGTGGTCGGTGGGCTCGAAATCGGGAATGTGCGGAGGGTGGTATTCGTCATCGATACGGCCTTCGCGACCGTAGCGCTCAATGTCGGTAAGCTTGTTGACGCGCAGGGAGTGCTTCCGGTCCAGGGGGACGTTGTCGAGTTGCCGCACCGCGGCGGCCGCCTCGCCCGCAGAGGAATATTCCACAAAGGCGAACCTGAAAGAATTAGCTGTGACAGCCTTGAGGGGGGAGGCATTACTGGATCATACGTACCCAAACGAATTTCCATCCTCGCCCATCGGCATCTCGATGCTCTCCTCGTTCGTCCGGCCCACGCTGTTCAGCTTCTTCAACAGAAACTTGACGAGCTTCGGCTTCTGGTCCTCTGTGACGACGGGCAGCCCGTCGATGACCACAAACGTGTCGAAGCCCTGCTCCAGCTGAACCTCGTACTTTGCGCGGAGGTCAGAGATGTCGACCTCATCCTCATCGTAGTCGTCATCGTCGAGATCTGCCTCGCGCAAATGGTCGAAGGACGGAGCCATGCTGGGTGGTTTGGTGTCTTTGGCCGGGGTTTTAGGGTACAGCAGGAATGGCAGGGTCGGTGGATTGCGAGGTGTCCGTTTGGTCCGACGGTCGTCGCTGTGGAAGGGGAGGGGAGAAAGGGGGGGGGTGAATGCCTTCAAAAATCGACGAATTTGGTGACAACTCAAAGGGAGCGGGATTCTATTTTTTTTTCGGCCCTCACTTGGCTTTCTGTGAGAGAACTGTGCAAATGTGGGGCAGTTTTTTCGAGCCCCGCTGGGCTGGCAGACCGATCCGCCGCGCATTAATATTCTGGCCCCCAGCTCGCTTTGTGAGGGCCGGACAATTGTTCTACCGCCGCCGGAGGGGCTTCAGAAAAAACCAACGGCTGCCGCGAGGAAAGGACATGCTAGCAGAAGAGAGGCGACCAATTCAGGGGAGCTTGGAAAGCATCGCGGCAGGTAAATTCGAGATCAAACCATAGGCAGCCAACATTTGCACAGCACAGCCAACAAGCTCACACACAGCACCACCCAAACCCCAACGACCCGACCTCTACGCTGTCCAAGCTGTTGCATTGCTGATATGGTGGGCTCCTCCCTTTTTCCTCATTTACTTTCTCGTGCTCTCGCTGGCCGTCTGTCTAACCGTCTTTTAGGCCTCTTTCAGCCCGACGCAGATCTTCGACGAGGGGACGACCGAGGAGAAGGGCGAGAATGCTCGCCTGTCGGCGTTCGTGGGCGCAATTGCCGTGGGCGATCTCGTCAAGAGCACACTGGGCCCCAAGGGCATGGACAAGATCCTGCAGTCAGCGTATGTGCATCGACAAGTCGTGCCTCGTTACCCCTCCAGCCGACTCAAAGCTTTCGTTTTTATTTTATCCCCCCCCCCCATTCCATTTCCTCTACTAAACTGCTTTTCCTTGGCAGCTCGACTGGAGACATCGTTGTTACAAATGACGGCGCCACGATATTAAAGTCTATTGCCCTCGACAACGCCGCTGCCAAGGTGCTGGTCAACATCTCCAAGGTGCAGGACGACGAGGTTGGCGATGGCACAACATCGGTTGCCGTGCTCGCTGCGGAGCTGCTGCGCGAGGCTGAAAAGCTTGTCGACAAGAAGATCCACCCCCAGACCATCATCGAGGGCTACAGAATAGCCAGCCGCGCGGCGCTGCAGGCGCTCGAGTCGTCGGCCGTCGACCACAGCAAGAACCCGGAGGCGTTCCGCAGAGACCTGGTGGCGATTGCGCGCACAACGCTGAGCTCCAAGGTCCTCGCACAAGACCGCGACCATTTTGCGGAGCTGGCCACCGAGGCCATCCAGCGGCTCGGCGGCACTGTGGACCTGAGCCACATCCAGATCATCAAGAAGACGGGTGGCAAGCTGAGCGACTCGTACCTGGACGAGGGGTTCATCCTGGACAAGAAAATCGGCGTGAACCAGCCCAAACGTCTGGAAAAGGCCAAAATCCTCGTCGCCAACACCTCGATGGACACGGACAAGGTCAAGATTTTCGGCGCACGCGTCAAAGTCGGCTCGACGAGCAAGCTGGCGGAGCTGGAGAAGGCCGAGAAGGAGAAGATGAAGGCCAAGGTCGAGAAGATCAAGTCGCACGGCATCAACTGCTTCATCAACCGCCAACTCATCTACAACTGGCCCGAGCAGCTTTTTGCCGACGCCGGCATCATGTCGATCGAGCACGCCGACTTTGACGGCATCGAGCGCCTGGCGCTGGTCACGGGCGGCGAGATCGCGTCAACATTTGACCACCCGGAGCTGGTCAAACTCGGCCGCTGCGACGTGATCGAGGAGGTGATTATCGGCGAGGACACCCTGATCAAGTTCTCGGGTGTCGCAGCCGGCCAGGCCTGCACGATTGTGCTGCGCGGCGCCACAGAGCAGCTGCTGGACGAGGCGGAGCGGAGTCTCCACGACGCGCTGGCGGTCCTCTCGCAGACGGTCAAGGAACCCCGCACGACGCTGGGTGGCGGCTGCGCTGAGATGCTGATGGCCAAGGCCGTGGAGAGCGCGGCGACGCGCGTTGAGGGCAAGCGACAGCTGGCTGTAGGTGCTTTCGCGGTGGCTCTGCGGCAGCTGCCGACCATCCTGGCCGACAATGCCGGTCTCGACTCGGGCGACCTGGTGGCGCGGCTGCGCAAGACCATCTACGACGGGATGCTGACCTACGGCCTGGACCTGACGACGCCTGGCGGCGGGCTGGCGGACATGCGCGACCTGGGCGTGATTGAGAGCTACAAGCTGAAGAAGGCGGTGGTGTCGTCGGCGAGCGAGGCGGCGGAGCTGCTGCTGCGGGTGGACGACATTATCCGGGCAGCACCCCGGCGGCGGGAACGCATGTAGAGGACGGAAGGGAGGCGACGGCCGTAGGGGCATGAATATGGGCTACCTTGACCTGGCCGGTGCTTCGCTTCACCGTTTTCTTCTTCCTTTGTTGCTTTTTTATGTGGACATCAAAAATCTGCCTGTACCAATTGCAAACGAGCGAGGGGCGCAAAGTGTTGTTCGGCTTTCATCTAAATAGGAGGATCATATTTTCGCACATGATAGCCCGTGGCGGAACGCATTGTGGGAGGAGGGGAAAGCATGTAAAGGGCAGGCAATATATACCACTATCGCATTCCATAGAGACCAACTGCATCCCTGCTACGATTTCTGATATATGTAAGATATATTCTACTACATAATGCCCCGTCGAATGCCAATGCGGCCCGGCTAAGTAGAAGTACACCAGGAGCTCGAAACAGCCACCTTTGGTCTACGGATCCGCCACGGTGTCCGGCCAGATATGTGAGCAAAAGACAGACAGGGCCTCAGCCCTTGGCACGCTGCGGTATCGGCTCGTCTCTCACAACGACAACATGAGGTCAGGCACCGCTCTGCGAGGACGGTTGTGCTGGAAGCTTGCCTTCATCGCCATTGCAGGCGTATCACTCGTTCTCTTCTACCAAGCGTGCGCCCGGCCGACGGAGGACGGTGACGGCCGCCTGAGTCTTCCCGTGGCATTGACCGACGCCTCATCCCGCAGCAACAGACAACCGCTGTTCGAGAACCTGCGCCTCACGGAGAAGCAATGTCAGGCGACCTTCCCGGGCCTCACAAAGGACATTGATGACATGGTGGCACTGGGGCCGTTCCCGGTCAAGCAAGCTCGGGACCTGGGGCCACTCCAGATCAGACTGGAGAGTGGCAAGGTACACAGCATTCATTCTTGCCAAGAATGCTTTCTGCTCCCACTCTCGACGATGCTGACAGAGACTCCAGCTTTACATCGTTCACCAGGAGAGTGATGGTGTCCTCGCCAAAGGCTTCATAGATGTATGCGGGGAGCAACGCCTCGCAGCTTTGTCTTGATGGATGCAGGTATTGACAATCGGTCATGATGATCTAACGATCGGAACATCTAGGCACGCACGGCCGTTCTCCACCAGATCCACCGGGCTATCCTGATGGCTCCAGACCGGCTGCCCGACACCGTCTTGAGTGTCAACATCTTGGACGGCCCTGCCAACGACACCTGGTCGTACTCGCGGCCGGCATTTGCGCCGAGCTCCCCCGGAAGCCCGCCCGTCACGCGTGCCTTCTTGATGCCACACTTTTCCTTTTGGGCGTGGCCGCTGCCGTTCGTGGGGTCGTTTCGGCGAGCGGCCGCCGCAGTCGACAAGATCGAGGCATCCCTGCCCTTTGGCGAAAAGGATGGCCGGCCTGTCTGGCGCGGTACAAAGCGGTACAACAGCGCACACCACCCGCAGATGCGGACGAACTTGCTGGCGGTGGCGGGCGGTGCGGCGTGGGCTGACGTCCAGGAGCTTCAGTGGGGGGAGCAGGCGGCGGGCGACAATGGCACTGGTGGCAGAACGGAGCAAGGCCCCGAGCCTGCTGCCGGGGTGGTCCGACAGCCTGCCGCACCGCACGCTACTAATGCCCTGATGATTGAGGACTTTTGCCGGTACAAGTACATTGTGCACACCGAGGGCATCACGTACAGCGGACGGTTTCAGCTTCTGCAGCTATGCGAGAGTGTGATCCTCACTCCGGCGATTGCATGGCTGCAGCATACGACACACCTTGTGAGGCCGTTTTTCTCGTCAGACGCACGCAGCATCACGTCAGGTAGAGAACGGCAGTCGTCCCAAGGAGAAAGGGAGGCATGGCCGAGGCACTATGCGCCTGACGAGGCCAACATTGTGTTTGTGGCACCGGACTGGTCGGACTTGAAGGCGACCGTCGACTGGCTGGAGCACCACCCCGCCGTGGCAGCAGGGATAGCCCGACGACAGCGGCAGCTGTTTGTCGGCGGCGGGTACTTTAGCCCGGCCGCCGAGGCATGCTATTGGCGGGCGATGGTCCGGGGTTGGAGCAAGGTGGCTCGGACGGAGGCCCAGGGATGGGAACAGCAAGAGGGGACGCCCTGGGAGCTGGTCGCTTTGGGGGGATAACACAGACGTAGGAGAAGCACAGTTACCTACACAGAGCGAGCAGTGGGATGAAGAAAGAAACTGACCAGGGACGCAGAAGAACGAGGGTAAATACTTTGCGAGACACTATGCAGCCACGGCTTTCTCAGAAGGTGTTGCCCAGCAAGCCTTGCCCATCTGAAGGAGGGCTGCCTTTCGTGTTGAACCACCATCGCCTATCCCACGCAGCAGACCACGGCGCGCAGCCTCTATCGTCTTCACGGTGTCTAGACTCACGCTCATGGCCGGGTCAAAAGCCTTCAGCGTTGGCTCACCGCACGTGGCCAGTGATGCGAGCCCCAGGTACGAATGGTAGATGTCAGGCGGTCCACGGGGCGTCTTGGAGAACCCGCCAATCAGATGCTGTGTCTCCTCGAGGAGAAACCGCCGACTGGGCTCCCATAGTCCCCGGCTCTCGCCGCTGTCCACAAGTCCGTTCCGTGCCAGGATGGTCATAGTGGCGATCGTCCACCATGTGTAGCACGAGTCGGCATGCTTGTTGCAGCGGCCATTGAAGCCCAGCAGCGGATGGCAACCGGGGACGTGAAGAACGTTTTCTGGGGTTACGTCGGTAACGATGCTCTCCTGCCACTCTTCTTCCTCCTCGTCGGAGTCTTGGCTGTCGTCTCCCTTGGGCACCTTGTAGAGGAAGCTGCGCGATCCGAGCCAGCGGACCAGTCCTGGCAGGTCGGCAATGCCGCGTGCAATAATGGACGTCTCTTTTGGCGAGGACAAGTCAGGGCAAGGACCTTCGGGCGCGCGATCCAGCAACTCCAGTGCTGCAATGGCACAGAATGCGTAGCCGGCTAAGGGGCAGTTAGCAGACAAGTTGGGCAGCCACAAATCTCACTCGGCCTGCTCCCGGCATCTGCCAGCAGCCCTCAGCGTACCGTGGCTTTCGTGTGTTGAGCTCTCGGAAAAGCCGCCGTCGTATGTCTGTCCGCGCCGCATGTACTGCACGAGCGCATCGACATCAATGTCCTCGACCCAGGTGGATGCCTCCTTGTTGTTGGCGTCACCCCGCAGCATCCACCGTATCATGGACGCGATGTAGCAGTACCGCATGTCTGAGCCGCCGGCGATCAGCGTCCTTTTGCCTCCAGGTGCCGTCGGGTCGGCCACCTCGGCCAGGAACTCGCCGAAGCTGCCGTCCGGCCGCTGCAGCCGCCGCAGCCACCGCAGCGTGGCATTCCGGTTCACACCGAGAAAGGCAGCTGACGGCGCCACGCCTCCGCTGTCCCCGCTGGGCGAGCTTGCATCTGGGCTGCCGCCCGCCAACAGCGCAAGCAGCTGCAGCGCAAACAGCGTCGCGGCGATGTTGGCCTCGCCTGGCGCCCCCGCCGTCGGCTCGCGCGCTGCAAAGTCAAACCCGCTGTACACCGGGCCGGGATACACGTGTGTAGGCCCGCCAGCGAAGCCGCCCCCTGGATGCTGGCACGCCATCACCCACTCGTGGAACTTGCGGCGGTCGGCAGCGGAGATCGCTGGCGGGGAGGATGTCGACGAACAGTCCTTCGACAGGACGTCGACAGCCGCGACTGAAAAACAGCCCAGTAGCACGCGCGTGCTGTCGTTTGCCGCGTATGCGTTCGGCAGCAACGACCGCAGGCAGCGCTGCCAATAGCGCAGGTGGCGCGCATTGTCCAGCGGGGGGTCCATTGGGGCTGTCGAGGTTGCTGAGGGGGTGAAAGGAAGCCTGGGAGTCGGGAAGTCTGGAAGTGCCCGCGCTAGTCCACAGGGGCAGCCTCGTGGGCCAGGCCGTAGCTTTGCTTTCTGCGCTGGCCAATAAGAACAGCGCCCTGCCACCTGCCACGGGCGCCTTGCACGTGAGCCTGCCCCGTGTCTTTTTGGCGCCCCGCCCGTGAGCTGCAGGAAGAAGCGTTTCATCCTCTCTTCCGTACTTGTTCGTGGTCGTCGTTCTCTTTCTCCCCCATGACGTGCGCAGCACTGGCGAAACAATCCTTTGAAGCCTCAACATTCATTTATTCCATTCTTTCGCTTCTGAATACGTTGCCGGCCGAAACGGTGCACATAGTGGCGACTGGACTTCTTGCCGTCTCGCCTCTTTCTCTCTCGGCCGCACCTTCCCTTGGTTGTTTAGGCAGGCACAACGGCTTCCCGCCTGACTAGTGACACGTCGTCGCGTCCCGTCCATCGATCTGTTGCTGCGAGTTAAGAAGGCGCGGCCGCTGCAGCTTCCCGTTCCACCCTTCCTCCTTTGGCCCCTCCCCCGCCTCCTCCTTCCCCTTGTTTCTCCTTCCTTCCTTTGTCTCCTTGTGGTGTTTTACGGCCTGCTGCCTGCCGCGTTAACCTCGCCGTTGTTGCGCCGCTTCGTCTTCGTCTCCGTCTTCGCCCTCCTTTGTCTTCGACTCCCAACGACATCCCGTCCCACGATCGTACAACTGCGCTACAACCACTACCGACTTAACCCCTCATCGCAGTCCGAACGCACCTGTCATCAGAGCAAAAAGCAAAATGGCACTCATTTCGGCAAAGACCATCATCACCTCGCTGTCGCTCTTTCACATCACCCTGGGCTTCTTTTTCCTGACAAGTCCCATTACCATTGCCAACCAGGCGTTGGTCTACGTCCTCGGCGAGGCCATGGGGATGCCATACTCGAGAGGCTTTGATGTCCAGTCTCCCGCGCTGGCCTTCCTCGCCGTCATCATTGCCACCTTTGGCGTCACGGATCTCATCACGCTCAGTCTCCCAGAGGAGATCTGCCTAGTCCACTACTGGGGGACGCAAGGTACGCTTGCTCGACCGGACTACCGTGGCCACGGAGGCCGTGCCTCTCCTCATTCTTCCATCTTCGCTCGTTGCTAACTGCTAACTGCCAACTGCTAACTGCTGTCCTGCCTGTAGCCCCCGTTCGCGTCTTTGTCTCCATGTTGACGCTGTTCTACTCTTACTTCTTCAGCGCGGCCTCGCCCTTCCGCGATGGCAGCGGCTCGTCCTCGCGGCACCTCTACAATGCTGCCAACTATCTGGAGATGCAGTCGGCGGGCGACGGCCTGAAGAACCGCGTGTTCTTCACCTTTATGTTCCTCGAGACAGCCACGTGGTTCTGGCTGTGGGTAACACTGCGAGAAGAGCGCGTGCAGGTGCTCTCGCGCAAGGCCAGCCGGCGACGGAGCCACAGCTACAGCTAAAGAGATCCACAACACGTACTGATTTCATATCATTTCAGCATCACCCACCTTCAGCGATGGACAAGTGACTGGACTCATTGATTTGGCGTTTGGATAATTGGTCTCTATCTATTTTATATTCTTCTGGGTTTTGGAAGAGCAAGTATGAGTTATGTTTCCAGACAAGAGTTCTGAATATACCCCCGCCGATTTCTCTATTTATTTTGTTCAAAGGCTTTGTTGTGTCTGTAGACGTTTACAGTGTTTTATTTATTTTGCCTTTTGTGCTCTACCCATGGCAACCCTGACAGAGCAGCGCACTTCAACAGAATTTTATGAGTTGTGTTTGTTTGGACCGTCTGGTTTCCACTACATTCTACCAGCCGTCACTCCAGCTGCACCTGCCCCCAGCCTTTGATAGTGTCGCGCCAGTTGTCCAACAGCTGCCCGGCCCAGTCTTCGACCGCCGCTGAGCCGCCCACAACATCGCGGACGGCTTGAGACAGCTCCCTGCTTCCACTGTCCGCAGTCAGGTGCTCCGATATCCGATCGAGCCACCCCGGTGTGCCGAGCGCGTCCTTGGCAGCCTTGATATGGGCTTTCACTTCAGCAAGCACCTGTGCTGCCAGCGCCTTGTATATGCGGGCCTCTGCCAGGGTCTCTTTCGGAAGCCCCGACTTTCCCGTACGGTCCCGCGCCGTTTCCTTGTCCTGGTAGGCCGCAACAAAGGCGGCAGTTTGTTTCACAGCCATAGCCGTGTCGCGGAGCATCGCCAAGCTGTGGACATCTGTAAAGATGCGGGGAAGGTCGGGCCCAGAGGGCCCCTTTGAAACAACTGCCTTGCGCAAGATCTCCAACGGCACTGTCAGGGTCTTCGTCAACAAGGGATAGACATTCGGGGACGGAGATGGCTCTGCCGGCGTGTTGCCGGCCAAGCTGAAGGCGAGAAACGAAGCAAGAACCGAGACAGCGGTATAATAAGTCCATTCGCCGGGTGTGAGGTGTTGTTGTGCGTCTGGCTGGTGCAAGAAATCGTCAAACGACGTCTGGAGGACGGCCATGGACTCGAGCAGGAACATCTTGTCGCGAGCGGCGGCCTCGGAGGGCTTGGCCGGCTTGTATTCCTTGGCATGCTTGAAGTTGATCAAGTCCAGGTAGCGCTCGGCGAGCAGGCCGAGGTGCATCCGTATATTCTAAGGGGAGGGAGTTGCCAGATTAGCAAAACGAAACACACTTGATGAGTCGCGGCCTTGGATCTTTTAGGCATAACGTACAGAGAGACCTGGACCTAGAGAAACAATCTCGCCGAGGCAAGCGCCATTTGAGCTCTCCAGGTTCGGCAGCGAGCCATAATCAGTCGCATCGACGAGGCTGACATCATTTGTGATTTCGTCTGAGGAAGAGAACAACAGTGGTCAGCTCTGTTTCTACTCATAAAACGTATAACGTGTAGTGGGAGAGGGGCTCTCACTGAAAATGGACAGCTCCTCGACATCCTCCAACTTGGCGCCAAAGGATCGGGCCGCCCGGCGCTCCTCCACAACGGTCATTGCACGTGTGCAGCTGTACAGCAGGCTCGTGTTGAATGCTGCCATGTCCAGAATGCTGCTGTAGCTGCCCGATGAAAATGCGTCCCAGATCTTAACTGCCGAGGGGCGCCGCAGCACTGTGCTGAAATACTGCCGCAGGGGCTCGAGCAGCGGCTTGCTACCGGTAAACAGACCGGGCGACACGGTAGACAGACGGTCGTAAAAGAGGGGACCGAGCGCGTCGAGGATCGTGCGCTTCACGCCCAGCGGCTTCCAGAGTTGCATGGCATGCGTCGCGGCGCCCAGAAGGAACGAGACACGGACAAGCAGGAGCCGCACGGGAATGTCGTCGGGCGCCTGGCGCTGCTGGAAGTCGAGGAGCAGCGACGCTTGAAGCAGCCGCGTGGTGTCCAAACCATCCAGCCAGGCGCACCCCGGCTTGGGCCGCGGCCGGTGGACACCCGCAAGCCGCAGCAGACAGCTCGCTGCCACGATGGCGAGGTCGATGCGGGGGTCCTTGTCCAGTCGCGGCACCATGTCTGAGACAAACTCCGTGTCGGCCGAGAGCTTCTGGTGCAGCCGCAAGCTGTCTGCAGCAATGGACTGCAGGCAGTGGGTGCAGCCGACCGACTTTTGCGTAGCTTCGGCACAGAATTTGCACGCCAACTCGACCAAGCCACTGCCGGATCCCGCCGCACTTTTCTCTGCTGCGCTGCCCAGAAGCAGCCGTGGGCTTGTTGTTTCTGGGCATGTCGCCAGAAGATACCGCAGCTTGAAGATCAACACGGCTCGCAGCACGGCGTTGTTTCCTGTGTTCCCCGGAGCCGCAGGGGTTGCTAACAGCTTGAGCATGTCCCTTGCTTCACCAAACGAGAGCTTCTCGACATATTTCTTGACATCGCCAAAGACGGACGACTTGTCCAGGTTGGCCTCGACGAAGACCAGAAGCTGCTCCACTCTCAGGGAGGATTGCCCCAGTGCAGTTTCGGGTACAAGCGACTCTGGCAGGCCGAATGTCATCTGCAGCAAAGCGAGGCCGACGTTCTTTGTGTACATGAGGGGCAATTTCGGGTCAGCCGTAATGAACACGTTGAGCAGTCGCTGCAGCTCATCAAATGCCCTTTGCGCATGGCAAACAAAGGTTAGCGTTTCTACGTTATGCTCTCTGACCAAAAAAAAAGGCTCCAGGCCTCACGGGACGTGGCTCACTCTTCAACATTAGTGTGCTGCTGTGCCGCGGTGACAAAACAGGTCCATATTCGCAGGTCGCAGGCCAGTACCGAGGGCCGGCCGCTGTCGTCTGTCATGGCGAGCGCCTCGCGGCACAGACCGAACACGGCATCCCACCGGCGTGCGGTCTCCAGATGCGAGAGGACCTCGTAGAAGAGCTGCTTGCGCCCTGCCACGAGCAACTGCTTGGCGGCTCCTGCGTTGGGGTTCAGCGCTCGTTGGACGTAGTTGTCCAGCGTGCCATGCGCCGCCAATATGCGAAAGTAGAGCAAGAACTCTTCCTCGTCGCGCAGGCTGCGGTCTGTTGGTGGGACAGCCGTGCCGATGCTCAGCCCGTGCGCCTCGGCCGGCTCGGCAGCCTTTTCCAGCTGCTTCTGTGCCAGCATGCCGTAGATTTTGCGCTTCGCCCCCGCGCATTGGGAGCTTCCCTGGCAGAGCTGTTAGAGATGGTCTTGGAGCACGTCTTCAGGACAGATTAGAGGGGCAAAGAGGCGGCTGCTCCTCCACATACTGAGAGCAGGTGTGTCAGGAGGATGTTCCAGAACATGAAGCGGCGGTCGTTGGCGTTGGAGGACTTGTCGAGCACTGTGGCGATCTGCTGGGCATTGACCAGGTCCCAGTGCAGCAGGCAGTCGCGCAGGCAAGCCGTGCCGAGATTGACGTTGCGCGGGTTGGCCCGCACCCAGCGGAACCGAAGCACACCAAAGGTCTCGGCGTAGTCGAGGTGCAGCTGGGCGTCGTCGCAGGCCCATTCAAGGAGCTCGACGGACTCGAGATCCTTGGGGATGGTGCCGCCACGCACCCATGCGTCCGCGGTGACGGCGGCGGCCACCTTGTCCGCGATGCCGTCCAGCTTCGTCTGGGCGCACGCCTTGACGACTTCGTAGTACGGGTCCTGGCTGGCCTTGGCTCTCTTGTCCGCCAGGCGGATGGCTGCCGTCCAGTTCTGCTCCTGGAACGCGGTTTGCAGCTGGATGTCGACGCCATTCTTAAGCTGCGGCCCACGCCGCTGGTCGTAGTAGGACATTGGGTCCAGAAGGAGGAAGAAAGAAAAGATGAAAAGATGAAAAGATGAAAAGATGAAAAGATGAAAAGAAGAAAAGACAAAGAATAGGAGGAATGACAAGACAGCAGCAGCCTTGGGAGCAGAGGAAGCGCCAAAGGCAGCCCACATATATACACGGAGATACTGCAAGCAAGACAAAAGCGAGCCCCCTATGCCATGATGTGGCGATGCCCGCGACGCTTTGGTGCTGCTCCTGTTGGATGCCCTTGAGAGCCGAAAGCTGCAAAATGGATTCCGTGAAGCTTTGCTGGTGCGTAAAATGCCCCGCCAAAAGTCATGTGGGGCCAGGCCTGGCCATTGTGAATATCGGCGCAGTGGCACTAGTCCCGGCGGTCCCTGAACCGCAAGCAAAGCGCCGTAGCTCGACTTTCACGGCTCCCAATCCGACCTTTTAATTTCAACTCCTTCACGCTTTTCAGGATATTTATTTGATTTTCTCCCGTTTTATATGTACTTGTGTTTGAGATTCCCTGAAAAGGATGCTATGCCTAGACGTGTTCTGCCTGCTGTTTTTATGTCCTCATGATCGCTCCTTTGAGACTCCCTTCTACCGAACCATGGTCGCCGTGTTGGTAAACAGTTGAAGGACTGCAAAGGTCACTCCCATATCGTATCTTACATGTCTTCGGGAGAGTCTGTGCATCCGTTTTGTGCACGCTCCAATGCCTTCTCGCCCCTGGCCCGGCAGCAGCTCTCGAACCTCCTCATTTGAACCAGCCGCCTTCCTGCCTCCGCTCTTTCTGTCGTTTGTCAAGCTGCGTATATGTTAGATCATGCAGCTCTTCTCACCAAAGCACACGTAGCCCTCGGCTAGGGGTGCGTTCGCCTCTATGCTCCGTGAAGACCTACCCAATCTTTTTTGCAGTCACGATACGCCCTGGCAAGCACAATACACATTAGCAACCCCAACGACGCCTGCACACCTCTGGCTCGAAAAGCCGGCCATCTCATATCATGAAGAAACAACAGCCACAGAGTGTCCCAGCACGCAAAGCCACGTACTGGAAAAAGTCCTGGCACATGGACCGGTCCCCGCCGTTCCGGTGCAGACAGCGGATGCTCTTGGCTGCCACCTCCTGGCAGGGGTCCAGGTACTCGCTCCTACTCTTTCTGCAAGCTGTCAGCGGTAGTCGTTTGCGGCAGTCTGATGTTCATCACGACCGGTCCTGTCGCGTACGCGCTTCTGCGTCCTTCGCGGCACGATGCGCCTCCTTACGTTTCAAACTTTTGCCGCACTTTAGGAGTCCACGCGGACGTGGTGCCATCGGCATTCTCGCCGGAGGGCTCTTTGCTCGGCTCTTGGGAGGGCATCTTGGCACTCTTCTCGGAGCCGTCAGCAGCGTGCGTATTGGCCGTTATGGGGTGGCTCGCCGGACGACAGCTGTTGACGTCGGTTCTGGAATGCCGAAAAAGCTTCAAATGACAGAAAGTACGTGCAGTCGCACTGCGATAAGATAAGCCTTTTCTGGCCCGCCCAGTGGCACGTGTTTTTAGTCAGCATCACCACATCCCGGCGACAAACTGCAAGTGAAGGTCCATGAATCCCATGATGTCGGGGGTATGTCCGGGAGGAGTAAAGCCAAAAGAGGGATAAACCAAGAAGCTCGAGTGTAAATAAAATTGGTTTAAAAGTACTGTGAAGAAAGCCACGGCAGCTTCATGGACTGGTTGTGCGGTCGTCGCCACATCATGGACTGGTGACGTCAGAGGCGAACTGAAAGAATCATCACTTTTGACAGAGAAACCCCAATGCCTCCGATTGCAGGACAGATATCATATGAAGTATGCAGAAGCAGTGGCAGTTTTCTTTTTTTTTCATATATATTAATAGATCACATCTCCATGCAAAAATAACAAAAATAACAAAAATAACAAAAATAACAAAAATAACAAAAATAACAAAAATAACAAAAATAACAAAAATAACAAAAATAACAAAAATAACAAAAATAACAAAAATAATAAATCTTACTGTTTTTCGATTTTGCATAACGATCTCGACAATTTTGACTCTCTTCACATAAGCCCAAGCCAAGGTTAACATCACAACACACTCGAACCTCGACAATGACCTTCACTGCGGCAATTACGGATCTCTTCTTGTCCGTCTACGAGGCTGTCACTGGCACTCTCGGCCTTGTCTACGGGCTCGTGCACGGCTTTTATGCGGCGATCGCACACTTGTTCGTAGCCGCCATCGGCTTGGTGGCGGCCGTATTGCGGAGCGCTCTTGCTTTCGCTGAAGGGACTGGCAAGTTTGTCACTGGTACGCTGCATCCTCCTAGCCTTCTGAAATACCCCGACCGTCTGTTTCTCGCATGCTGACTCCAACGAGGAAACTTTGCGATGTTGGCTGTCGTGGCGGCGGCTGCCGTTTTGTTCTTCCTGCGCAAGCAGCAGCTTCAGTCCCCGGGCCAGGCTCGAAAGACGCTCACCACGGCGCAGACCAACGGCGGCCGTATCTCGGCGGGGACCAAGAAAGGGATCAATTAAGGAGACCGAGGAATGGGCCTTTCTTGCACAGAGGCCCACGATTATATTGTGGGCGGGCTGGTGAATGCACGACAGGAAGAGCGGCGCCGTGGTCGAGGGCGGACAGACATCCAGCGTGATGCCGTGGAAACCTTGGATCAGTGCTGAGAAAGAGTTGGCAGAAGAGGGAAGTGGACTGCTAGTGTAACGGACGAGCTGCAACGAGGAGGGGATTAATTGCACGAAAGAAGACGCAGATCCAGCCTAGAAAAGGAAGGCGCATAGACTGGGAGTGCTCGGTGGATGCCGTCTGAGTAAGTAGCAAACTTTCGCGCCGCCGATTCCAGGTCATTTTTTGAGGAGAACACCGATGCAACAGTAGTACTCGGCGGCATAAAGACAGAACAAGGGAAACACGCAAAGGACCGCAAAGACCCATTGAGTAAGGTCATGCTTAGAGTGATGTCGAGGATGGAGACATGTGAATATCTACAGAGCATCTTGAGCTCGAAATATACTGTGCAGAGTGCCGTCGACGGCGTCGTCAAACCCTGACGCTGTCCCATGGCAGACTCGTCATGGCCGTCGGATGTGCATCATTCCTTAGTCCCCCACTCAGTGATTGTTCGTTTATCATCGACGATGACCTCAGACTCGTGAGAGGAGCACAAGAGGAGCGGGGATGCGCCAGCCCCAACAACCCCCTGTGCCAGCTCCCTCTTTTACCGTGCGTCTTCCACTTCTCATGCTCCGGGTGCTTGGCTCGTCCCCTGGCCCGTTCCCGGTGCGTGCTCTCTGGGCTACAACACAACGGCTAATCTGGGGGGGGGGCGTACGGCTTTGACGAAGCCAAGGACTTGCATTGTCCAGCACCCCTAAAATGCTCTCAAAGTGCGACACGGACAATTAATTAAAGCCTTGAGAAATAGCTCGTACGTCCGAAGCTTGGACCGCCGCATATCTCCCTCCGCTTATTAGCGACGCGATGGGCGAGGATCGTCCATTTGCCCAGCCAATCTTATCCGGTCCGTGGCATTGAGCTGACCGCTGCGACACATAGCTACCATGTCTGCCCGTCTAGAATCCCGACAGCCAAAGGGGGGTTGAGGCGAAGCTGCCACCTCAATCTGCGTCTTTGCGGCACAGCCAGGGACAGGAACAACCTGGCGGGATGGCTTTTTGTCTCGCTTACCAAAGCCTTCTTTTGCGACCTTTGGGCATTTCCATTGGAAAAGGAAGGTAATTGCGTTGCAATCCGGGCTTTCCACAAAGAATTCGCGGACCTTACCTTGCATTGCAGTGGTTCTTTCCTCTGTCTAGCTCTCCTCCGTAGTAGCCGAGCTTTCGCATTCCTCGCTCCTTCCTTTCTCCGTTGGTTGCCTTCGAGGCCGAGATATGCAGGCCGAAGAAGGGCAAAGGCCCTGGTCGTTCCGCCTTTCCGTCCGGCGCCAGCCCTCCCCGACGCGCCCAGGCCCGTTGTTTCCGAATTAGGAAACATCGCGTCTGCATGTCGCCATCTGGACCTGCCGCTCGACGATTAATTGCCCGCTTTGGAAGCTGCAAATTGATACTTCCTCTCCCAATCTCCCGCGACTGCCCTGCCTCTGCCCGATGCCTATCTTCCTTGCTTTCCATAGTGCCTGCGTGGAATGACCGATGCATTTTACTTGACCACACGCACATGGCTACGCCACCTAGGCCGGCTTGGTACCTGGGCGGTTCTGCCTTGTCTCCCGGTCTTCCAGTCCGTATTCGCACTTGCCGCAGATCAACAAAGCTCGTAAAGACTGCCGGATAATGCAGAAACCGTAAAACAGGAAGGTCCCAACGGTATATGAATAAGCTGGTTTCCCTTCGAGGAAGGCGCGATGAAAGAAAGGCTGACTGCTCGTTCCCCTCTCTTCCTCTCTGTGGAGAATTACTGGTCCCTCGTTCGGTTCACTCTCGCTACATCGACATCGTCATCCTTCCTCGCCAGAGGTTGGCCTCTGTCTCTTTTTATTTTTAGTCCTCCTTGTCCCCCTCTCTCCTTCGCAGTCTCACTCTGTCCCTCGCCTCGTCCTTCGTGCCTGTGTCCTCCTTTTAAGACCCTACGTGTGACCTCTCTCTGAGCCTCTTCCTGTTCACCTCCCCCATTTTACTACCTTTCCTTCAAATCCAAGCCCTCCCAACCTCTCATATCACTTCCCTCTGACGTCTGTCTGGGCTACCGCCTCGTCTTGCGCCGTCGCCATCATGTTGGCACCGTTACTCCTCTTCGCCTCCCTGGCTACCGCAAAGGTGCTCCATAGCTTGCCGTCGGTTCCACAAGGCTGGAGCTTTGTCCGCGCTGCGAGCCCGTCTGATGCCGTCTCCCTCAAAATTGCGCTGCGCCAGCGCAGCGCTGACGACCTTGAGCGTGTCGTGCTAGAGGTGTCCACCCCCGGTCATCCCAACTACGGGATGCACTTGACACGCGACGAGTTGCGCTCCTACACGGCCCCGTCGACCGACGCCGTTGACAGCGTCTCGGCCTGGCTGAGAGACAACAATATCGCCCCCTCCATCGACAACGACTGGGTCTCGTTCACAACCTCTGTGAGCCGTGCAAATGCCCTGCTCAACACCCGCTTTGGCTGGTACCAGTACGAGAACAGTGACGGCCCAGTCCTGCGCACGCTCGCATACAGCGTCCCGGACCACTTGACCGACCATGTCGACCTCGTGCAGCCGACGACGCGCTTTGGCAAGTTCAGCCCGCGCAAGTCTACAATCTTCGACATGCAATATGTTCCAGAGGGCGAAGCTCATCGTCTTGCCGCCTCTGCTTCCTTTGCCGACAGCAACGCCGAAGTCGCTTGCGGCAGCAGCATAACCCCAGCCTGCCTGAAGGCCCTGTACGGGATCAACTACACCGTCACAAGCACCGAAGGGAATCTGATTGGCTTCTCTTCGTACTTGGAGGAGTATGCCCGATACAGCGATCTGAGCCGGTTCACTAATAACCTAGTTCCGGCTGCCAAAGGCCAGAGTTTCTCTGTCTCCCTTGTAAACAATGGCCTCAACGACCAGAACGCGAATTCGGACAGTGGTTAGTAATGCCCCCCCTGCGTGTAAGGTACATTCAAAAAAACGGACTTTGGGCTTGAGTACTGACAAGTCGAACAGGTGAGGCCAACCTTGACGTTCAGTACATTCTTGGTGTCAGCAATCCCATACCAATTATCGAGTACAGCACCGGCGGTCGTGGGTAGGTTTCCAGCCAACGGTCCCACCCCTCTTGCAGAGACCTGTCAGCCCTGTTTTCTGACCTTGACACCTTAGTCCTCTTGTCCCAACACTGGAACAGCCTACCCTTCCGGGGAACAACGAGCCGTACCTGGAGTTTTTGACCTGGATACTGGCCCAGGACGATTCCGCGCTGCCCCAGACACTGTCAACATCGTACGGGGAAGAGGAGCAGTCTGTCCCAGCCGAGTACGCGCTGAAAGTCTGCAACTTGTTCATGCAACTCGGAGCACGCGGTGTCAGTGTACTCTTTAGTTCAGGGGACTCGGGCCCCGGCGACACCTGCTCGCGCGTGAGCGACAACAAGCCCTACTTCCAGTCTACCTTCCCAGCCGGTTGCCCGTACGTGACGTCCGTGGGAGCCACGTACCAGACGAGCCCGGAGATTGCCGTTTCTTTCAGTTCCGGTGGCTTCAGCTACCTGCACGCACGGCCTGCCTGGCAAGATGCCGCTGTGTCGACGTATCTCAAGTCCATCGGGAGCACATACTCGGCCTTCTTCAACGCATCGGGCCGCGGCATTCCCGACGTGGCCGCCCAGGGCTACGATTTTCTGGTCTACGACAGGGGCCGCTTGAACCGCCTGTCGGGTACCAGCGCGTCGTCACCCGTGTTTGCGGGCGTCGTTGCTCTGCTGAACGCGGCCCGGCGCAGCGAGGGCCTGCCACCTCTGGGTTTCCTGAACCCGTGGCTGTACAATAATACGCAGGCACTGAACGACATTACCGGCGGCGCCGGCGTCGGCTGCACCAGCACGACGTATTTTGAGACAACGGCGTCGTGGAATGCGACCGAGGGTTGGGACCCCGTGACCGGACTTGGCACGCCGAACTTTCCGGCACTCTTGAAAGCGGCTGCGCCTGGTGTGCCGAACATCTAGACTTTCAGGCACTGGGGCTGACAGGCCAGAAACAGGAGCCGGCGAGACACAGATGAAAGGTCAGGAGGCCGTTGGAAGGGAGGCATTCATGGAGACAGGCAACGCAGCCTCCTGGTCTATACAAGCAACAACGCTACACAGCGACAAATAACTGTTATGTCCGACCACAAAAATCTTTAACAACTTAGTAGTCCTTTTCTTCCCCAAGTCTACATCTCTTATGATCTCACGGGTTTGGATGGTTGTCATTTCTGAAAAAAGGGAAAATCTCTGTTTTTGGAGTCTCTGCCGAGAACCGAAGAGGATAACTTTGATGTAAAAAGGTGCGCGCAGCTCAGCAAAAGAATGCGAGCAAACTACGGCACATGGTGGAACCATTGAAGAGAATGTAAAGAAAAAAAAAGGTATGTACAAGAAGGTCAAATCAATGTTTGACGTGTGAGATCATTTCAAAATCGTTAGGCCACAAAAATGGCCATGGGGCGGTCATGTGTTCGTTGCATTTCATGCCGCCCCGGGCTGTCTGCTCCCTCACAGAAGCATCCACGCCGCCCAGGCGCCGGCAAGGACAGCAGTCGTGAGGAGCGGCACACCGGCAGACGACGCGCCGTTGACCGTCACAACTGCAGCGGTGGTCGCGGCGGGGCTGCTGCCGGTTGTGGCAGTGGACGCGCCCGAGCCCGAGGGCCGGACAACTGCCACGCCTGTGGCGGTGGTGGTGGCGGAGCTCTTCGGGGTGGACGTGGAGGAGCTTGCGGCCACCGACGACGTGACCAGAGTGGTCGCAGAGGTTGACGTGGAAATGGTCACAGGAAGAGAAGAGAAGGCCGAAGAGCTCGAGGAGGTCGAGGAGCTCGACGTGCTGCTGCTGCTGCTGCTGCTAGTAGTTGCCTGCGTAGTTGTCTGCGAGGTGGTCAGGGACGGCGTTTGGGAGGAGGAGGAGCTCGGGGCGGGGGCGGGGACGGAAGCGGGAGTAGAGGACGACGAGGACGACGAAGACGACGAAGACGACGAAGACGACGAAGACGACGAAGACGACGAAGACGACGAGGACGACGAGGACGACGAGGACGACGAGGACGACGAGGAGCTCGGGGCGGGGGTGGAGGACGACGAGACCGGGGCCGACGAGCTGCCAGAGCCAGTCTGGACTTTGCTGCAGGTTACGGTCACGGTGCTCGTCGTGTGACTGGTGGTCGTAAAGGTCGTGGTGGAAGAGTCCGAGGAGGACGAAGAAGAAAAGGCAGACTGGCTGCTTACCTGCTGGCTGCCAGCCGACTGGCTGGTGGCCACAAAAACGCCAGGCGAGTTGGCCTGGGTTGCAGGAGAAGAAGAGGAAGAGGTGGTGGTGGGAGCAGCAGCTGAGGGAGTCGCTGTTGTCGTCTCCGACGTCGTTGTGGGCGACGACGTCGTCGTCGACGACGACGACGACGTATCAACGGCGGCGGCGACAGCAGCGACGGCTGCTGTGGCGCTGGAGGAGCTGCTCGAGCTGTCGGAGCTGCTCGAGCTGTCGGAGCTGCTCGAGCTGTCCGAGCTGTCCGAGCTGTCCGAGCTTTCACTGCTGCTCGCGGCAAGAGCCACACTGGCCGAGACTTCCTCTTGCGTCGTCGCATCAACAGCCTTGCCCGTGGGGTACTCGATGTTGTAGACGTGGGTAGACGTCAGCGAAGGGTTCAAGCCCAGCGTGTGCGGGCAGGTCGCCTGGTTGCTGACGCTCAGGTCCAGGGTGCACGTCTCGTCGTAGCCCAGCGAGCAGAGGGGGTCGGCGATGTTGTACAGCACGTAGTTCTGGGCGACCCAGCTCGAGGAGTCGGCCAGACAGCTGGCCACGAAATCCATGCTGTTGGAGGCGCTGAGCGGCAGCTTGTTTCCGTCCGTGTGGATCAGGCTGGCACACTCGGAGGCGTCGACGTCCTCGTACTCCATGGCGACGCCGCCACCCGAAATAGGGTCCACGGTGGCGGACTCGCCCGTCTGCAGGTAGTTCCAGGCGTCATAGCTGATGTCGTGGGCGCCGGCAGAATGGTCGATGCGCAGCAGGTGGACGGAGCGGCCGCTGTAGGTCACCTTGACGCACAGGTTGGTGCAGTCGACCGTCTCCGGCCAGTAGGCGACACGGTTGGTGTCGATCTTGCAGCCGAGGACGCCGATGGACGACGAGTAGCTGGCGTGGGGCGTGACCGAGATGCTGGTGGCGAGGGCGGCGCGGGCAAAGACGGCGCCGAGGGCCAGGAAAAGAGAGGGAGACATTTTTGTTTTCAAAAGAAAAAGGCCAAAAGATGAGAGAGTGGTATCACAAAAAAAGGAGAGACGGTCTTCCTTGGAAGAAAGCGTGTGGGAGACGTTGGTGATGGATCTGCGTGTGATCCAAGGACGGACTGATATTGTCTCGGGCAATATCAAGGAGATCTTATAAAAGAAGATGTCACGGATGTCGAATCCAGAGCTGGAGAGTGAACCAGAAAGTAAAAGGAGAGGCTACCGTAACCAGAGGTAGAAGAAAAAGAAAATATGAAAGATGAACGAGGGCACCAGATGGCCGGGTAGGTCGTCAAGACACACAAGTACACGATGAAACGAAAAGCTGACTCGGAAGAGAGTGGCCGGCCACTTTTGTTTTCTGGAAGACGTGGGCGAAGGGAGCGAGTTTGCAGTGGTCTTGCACGACGTAGAAGAAAAGAAGAAGAGAAGAAAGAAGAAAGAAGAAAAAGGGCGGAAGCCAAAGAAGGAATGTGTCTCAACAAGGAAAGAGAGAGGTAGGTTGACGGATCGATCAGTCGTTCTTTCCCGGGAACCTGGGAGGGCGGGAAGGCGGTCCCTTTTTAAGTTGTCTGGCGGTTTGACGGGGCGCCGCAGGTGTCTTGCGGCAGGTGGACCCCGGGCGTGTCGCTCCTTCCTCTGCAAAGACCAGGATGAGGGATAAAATAGAAAAAGAAAAAAGATGCCTGACGACTAACACGCAAAGAGTCAGAGTGGAGGCGCCTGTTGGCGCTGCGTCTGCGTTCTCGGCCCCTGGGGCAGGATGAAAGTCCTCCTCGGTCTGCGAGCGCCCTTTCCTGCTCTCCTGCTCCCTCTGCTTTGTTTTTCTCTGCCCCCCCCTCGCCAAGTACTGCTTAAGATACTTCCACGCAGTGCCACGCCACGCCGTCCCCTTTTGCCCCTGCGAGGTACCGCCACCCCTGGCCCGCAGCCGACTCCCTCTCTCTCTCTCTTTCTCCTTCCAGCCTAGTTCCAGGCACCCACCCACGGCCGTCGCTCTACTTTCGTTCTGTCAAAGAAACTGCCTTTGCGCCTTCGGCAGCTGTAAGGCAAGGGGGGTGGGTGGCTGCCGTCTTTTGGCCTGGGCCCACCTTTCGGTGCGCTGGGCTGTCCCCATTGGCTGCGTGCCTGGCGCTAGTGTGCTTCGGGTCCCCACCCGCGAACGTGGACCCGCACAGGCCCCAGGGGCGCCGCACGCTTTTTCTTTTTTCTTTTTTCTTTGTGCGCATGGTTTGTTCTGTCCACTCTCCACAGCAGCGGTTTCTGGCTCTTTGACTGGTCTTTTGTTTCTTTGTTTCTCTTTCCCATCCCAACTCCAAGCCACTAACAAGAAAAACTCTGAGCAGAGGCCCATAAAATGCAGGAACCCCGAAGCCCAACAGGGGCCACAAGCTTTAGCTTTGTCCTGTCGCAGACCGCTGCCTACGGAGTACGGAGTACCTTGCAACCGAGGCCAAAGACCGCGAGAGCGAGACCAGACCACCGAGCGGTGTTCCTTTGTTCTCGGACATGCAGTGGAGGGGATGGCAGAGAGGCGGCCGAGAGCAGCAAGGAAGCCGTTGACCACACGGGCACGGATACTCGTATCTTCCTATCTTCCTATCTTCCTATCTTTTATCGTCCGAGCGGATTGCAAAGCCGACGACGCTCGACGAGCGCTGTCCCAGATGGGCCATCTTGATGATCGGTGGCTCGGCAGTGTCGAGCAGACAAGTCCGGGATTTCTGTAAAGAGTTTTCACCAAGTGTGCCTCGAGACAAAGAGATCCCAACGCGCCCGTCATCGATTCCTTTGTTCTGGACAGCGAGACCGGCGCGCCATGGAAAAGGATCGATGGCGATTCTGTTGGCCGTCGGAGCACGCTCGAGATGGACTCATCCATTACTTTGAGGTTGGCGAGTGTCTTACGACAGCATCTTTGCTATGAAAACCGAAATGGCAATGCATCTCACATGTATCTCATCTTGTACGTAAGATACATCTCTTGTTCACGGTGTCGTTGGGCAGGCCGTTCCCGCTGGACGATCCAGCAAGGAGTTGTGCGGAGCACACGTGGTTGTCATGCTCGTCTGCACACTTCAGACATGAACGGCGGACGCAGCGGCAAGATGCGTCGGGCGCATTACCCTTGTATCCTTGTGACAAACGGCATCCGCCTTGGCTTGCCACGTCCGACTGCGAGAGAACAGACTTGACATGGAGATGGCAGTCGGCCAGACCTGCCCAAAGCACAGAGGAGCCGACGGCACTGCTTCGCATGGAATGCCGAGCGGCTAAGAGTGCCGAAGAAAAGACATGGACCTGGGCAAGACTTAGTCGTGTTGGCAAGAAAGAAAAAGAAAGAAGGAAAAAGAAAAGAAAGCGTACGACACCTTTCCATCCAACGCACCAATCCATTCAGCGGCTGGCTCTCCGGTTCCTTTTCTTTCCAAGCAGGATCTATTGCTCCCTCCATTTTGGTCGACCTTGGCCATACCGGTTTTGCACATATCCCGATTCTTTCTTTGTTTCTTTGTCCTTTTTGTGGTTCTTTCATGTTGCCCCTATACTATTTGCAAAATTGGTTATGTATCTTTCGTTTCTTTGTTGCGTGTCTGCATCTAACTTTTGCCTTCATACAATGGCTGCCTGGCTTCCATGCAAAAGTGCCTTCTGAAGTCTGTCGATACCCGGATCCAGATTGAGCAGGCATCACTCCACTGTTGTCCAGCCCCCCCCTTGCAGCAAAGGCTGGCTCTTCCGCTTCTTCCATCTCATATTTCGGTGGCGCAACTGCTCCTCTGAATTGCTCGCTGGGAGACGGGAACACAGAGTTACACCGCATACTCCCCTTTGTCTTTCGCTTCCCAGATTTTCCAGCTGTCCAAAGAGAGACTGTCTATGCCTCGCTGCTGTTGCACCCTTGCCCTAAAAGCAGGGGCAGTTCAGCTGAATGTGTGCCCTCCAGGGCGGGCTAACGGCCCTTTGGAGGATGGTCACGTCGCCGTACCCCTTGCAAGGCTCGTCCCCCCTTTCACTTGGTATCCATCGCCTGTCTGTGGAATTAAGGGGCTGGCGAGGCTGGTCAAGGGGAACAGGAAGCACGGGAAATGGAAAAAGATGGCGAGATGAGGGAAATCTCCACCCAACGGGACCGGATCGTCGTGAAGCTGCGGGGGGAGCTGGAACTTGAGTCGGACGATAATGGGCCGTGAACGTATCCTGCGACCATGATCGAAAACTCGACGCCCCTGTTGCTCGACACGGGAGCCTGTCCCGGGTTTTTGGAATGCCGTCTCTGCCGGGCCACCGGGCTGAACTGCGTTCTTTACCGCCCAGGTGGTAATACGACACATACGAGTAAGACACACGGCGGCAGCAGCCGCCGGGAGGGTGAAACAGGGCGTTCAGCGCCACCACAACACAGGGGACAGGACATCGATTCGATGTTTGTTACCCTGCGGAGTACGAGTGCGTGTTGCCATGCTCCGTTTGATTTATGTGAAGCAGTTCTCTCTCGCTGCACTCCGCCATCTGCACCTCGAGAAATGCCCGCCACGTGGTACGCGCACATTCGGCTCGGGACCCCTGCCACAAGGCAGAACCAGGAACGAGACACAGGCTGGAGAGGCTGGGCGGCAAGCACGACGCACACGTCCCAGTCGGCCAGCGGTCCAGCGGTGCAGTGGCGCCCGATCTGTGCTCGATGTAGCTGTTTCGGCTGGAGCACGCAGTATCTCGTCGTAGGGGTGCCTTGCCCGCACAGTCTGCAGTGGCGGGGCAGGGCCTACGGACGTCCGGCAGAGTAGGCAGAGTCGTTCGCTCCCCCGTCATTCTTTTTCCCCGCTGGAGGTCCGAAGAGCATATGTGTGAAGGGACCGGAAATCGTAAAAGGAGAGGATAAAAGGGAAGACCAATGGGCCTATGGCAGCCGGCCGCATCTCCTTCACGCCGCCACCAGTCCTTCCTTTGTGAGAGGCCGTGATCTGAAACCCAAAAGTCAAGCCACCGGTTGCCCCCACGGTGCACATTCTGCGCAGGGGATAGATACCTATCTCGAAACTTGTTGCTTCCCTCCCCCTCCGCCCTCACCCTCCGAGATGACGGATCGCTCGCCCAACGCCGGGCAGCTCGCCACCACACTGCCGGGGCCTGTCGTGTACGTGACGGGCCACCGCGCCGAGGACGGCAAGGCGGTTCTGCACTCGCGCCGGCGCGCCGCCTGGGACACCTACGACGGCGGTTCCATGCAGATGGCCGTCGCGTGGACCACGGCGCAGTTCCCTGCCGACGTCAACGGCGACAGGGACATCGCCGCACACGATGCCCGTTTGGCCCGGGGCGGCCCGATGGGGCTGGTCGTGGCGGGCGGCACCGTGCTGCGGTTCGTCGACCTTGGGCCGGGCTACGAGTGCATGATGCACCGCACGGTGTCGGTCGACTACGGCATCGTGCTCGAGGGCACCGTGGTGGGCAAGCTCGACTCGGGCGAGCAGGTCCACATGGGCCGCGGCGACGTCATGGTGCAGCGCGCAACGATGCACGCATGGAAGAACCCGAGTGCCACGGAGTGGGCGCGCATGGTGTTCTGTCTGCAAGACTGCGTCGCGCCCACGGTCGGCGGCTCGACGCTGGGGGAGGACCACGGCCGGGGCACGCCGGGGATTCCGGCGTCGGGGAACGCTACCAGGGAAGCATAGAGAGGGCGGGAAGCGTCACGATGAACGGGCAGACAGACGGGGAGTCAAACAGGGCATCTGCTCGCCAAGCAATCTGCCCCGGGTCCATCTTTGTATTGTCTTCTACACGGTGAACCTCGTTCTGGCGCCCTCGAGAGCTACAAGGGTCTGTCCTTCTCGAGGAACAAGAAGGACGAAGAATACCACAATGGCATCCCTTCAGCACGAGATGCATCAGCCGCCATGGGTTCCCAATACCCATCATCGTTGGAGCTTCAGTCTATCCGCAAGGTTACCTTGGTAACTGGCAGTTGTGCAGCACTGGGCGTCTTCACTACGAAGAATCGGCACTGTCTGGAGATATGTCAACACCAAAGAAAGCCGCTGGTGTGAGACACGACACCGTTCTTATTCTCGATTTCACTTTCACCGGCTTTTTTTACCTGCTGGTCTCCTGCTGGTCTCCTGCTCCGTCGTCCCCCCCGTCCTACGCGCGTCTTCCCATCTCGACAGAACAGCCTTGTGGAGCAGTGCTTGCTGTTCATGTCTAGCAATTCTCGCCGACCTGGCCCAGCCATCGCCAGGCCTCTTCTAATCTTCCCCACGCTATCGCCAAAGCGGGCACGCTGACGTTACGGACAAAGCCAGCAGCAGGCGTGATTGGCGGCTACGTCAGCTCTTCAGGGCCCATACGGTACTTTTTCTCTGGGCATCTTTTGTTCTGCATTTCTTGCTACGGAGTAGTGCATAACTTGGGGTGGTTATTCTCGTTCGATGACGATCACATCTGGTTAGGCCTCACGGCGAGTAACGAAGCATGAATGCAGCTCTGTCCCCGACACATTGGTTGCCCGCTGGACTCCCGAGTTGTTTTTTCTTTTCCGCCTGACCTGGCCAGCCACCGTTACAGCGACTTTTCTTGGCAGCCACCGCAGCGAACCAACCATACAAGTAGGAACTGAGGCCAGGCGGGAGAAGAGAAGACGGACGAGGCAAGCAAGGCCAAAAGACGGAAGCTGAGGGTGTCAGCGAAACAGAACGCCAGCCGAGGCCGCCCGCGCTATCCTCGTCTTTTTTTTCTTGGCAGGCAGTGCTGCAGTCCTGTTTTGAGAGAGCCAGTCCCTTTCTTTGACAGCTTGGCATCATAAGCGAGCCTTTCGCCATTTCTCGGCGTCGTCATCGAACACCGGCACCCGTCGCTCTGGTACGCCGTAAACACTCCGTGCACAACAACTGAACGGGAGAGAGTGGCGCACATCGTCAAATAGGAACGCACCAAAAGCCAGGCCAAACGAACCGAAACCTGCCACATGGCCGACGTCGCGACTGCTGCGCAGCAGTCGGCGGGTGCGACCGCAAATGTGGGGCCCAGCCCCGCGATGACGACACCGGAACAGCACGCGTCGTCGACCGCAGACCATCCCGGGAATGCGACCGGCGACACCCCCCCAGCAAGCGATGCCGATGCTGGTGCCGGTGCCAGTGCTGGTGCCGGTGCCGGTGCCGGTGCCGCAGCACACCAACACCACGGCGTCGCCGCCGCCCTCGACAAGCTCACCGACCGGACCGACCGCATCCGCGACAAGACGGACCCCCCCGGCGGCTACGACACGACGCCCGTGCCGCACACCGACGGGCCCGGCTTCACGGTCAAGTTCATCTTCCACCGCGCGTCCAACCTGCCTGTGGCCGACCTCAGCACCACCGCGTCCGATCCGTTCATTCGCGCCACCCTGACCACGGACGTGCCCACGCGCCACAAGGAGGACCCGGAGATCGTCCACCGCACGCGCACCGTGCACCGGACGACGGAGCCCGTGTGGGATGAGGAGTGGGTCGTTGCCAACATCCCCGCCTCGGGCTTCCGTCTCAAATGCCGGCTGTACGACGAGGACGAGGCCGACCACGACGACCGGCTCGGCAACGTTACCTACGAGGTCGACCACGTCGACGAGGGCTGGAAGGGGCTGGACCATGTGACGCTCGACGTCAAGAAGCGCATGGGCAGCAAACGGGCATACCTGCTCAAGGCTGCCTCGTCGGCGCTGACGGGGACGAGCATCACGCCGACGCTGGAGCTGAGCATCCAGGTGCTGGGCCGGTCCGACCCGCCCGGGGGCCGCGTGTACACCCTTGGCCCCACGACCTATGTGCGCCACTTCTCGCCCATGATCGGCCGCATCACCAAGACGCTCGTCAACAAGGACGAAACCCAAGACGAACAGGGACCGACCGATGGCTCTGCCGACAACGCTGGCGGTAGCGCGCACAAGGACGACAGGCAGACGAAGAAATATGAGTGAGTTTTGTGGAACAACAACGACATTGCTGAACCCCCCCCCCCCTCCCCTCCTCGTGCTCGTGCTCGTGCTCGTGCTCGTGCTGACGACGTGACGCCCGCGAACAGCTTCCAAGCAAACGAGATCCAGCTGCAGGGCCCCACGCCCGACAAGCTCTACCACCGCTATGTCGAGTTCCGGCCCATCATCGGCCGCATGTTCTCGTCGCGTGGCCTGCGCGGACGCATCCTCAACAAGGCGCTGCACAAGCAGCACGGCCGCGTCTACAACTTTAGCCGCACCACCGAGTACGGCAGCTTCCCGCCGTGCTCGGAGCAGGCGTCGCTGCAGTTCCTGAAGCTCGCCCACTTTGACGAGGGCGGCCGCATCTTCACGTACATGATCTCCCTCGACGGCGTCTTTCGCTTCACCGAGACCGGCAAGGAGTTCGGCATCGACATGCTGTCCAAGCACACCATGCACGCGGACGTGGCCACGTACATTGCCTTCTCGGGCGAGTTTTTCATCCGCCGCCTGGCGCGGCCAACGTCGTCGTCCTCGCCGAACCCGCCGGAGCCGACACACCCTGCGGAGCCCCTGCCCGGCGGCCCGCCCTCTGAGCCGCCGCCGCACCAGCCGGGCTACTACCAGCTGGTCATCGACAACGGCTCGGGCACGTACCGGCCGGACAAGTCGCTGCTCCCGCTGCTCAAGGGGTTCCTCGAGAAGAACTTCCCGGGGCTGGGCGTTGTCGCCATGCACTGGGAGGACGAGACGCTGCAGGAGATGAAAGCGGCCCAGAACAAGATCAAGAAGCGCGAGGGGCCCGGCATCCAGATGGTGCTGAGGTCCTCGAGCAGCGGCAGCAGCAGCTCCTCCTCGTTCAGCTCGTCCGACGAGAGCCGGCTGAGCGACATGGGGCGCGACGAGAGCGACGAGGGCGACGAGGGCGGCGAGCACCACGACCACCTTCACGGCAGTGCCAAGAAGAAGACGAAGAAGTCCAAGAAAGAATTGGCCTGGGACCTGCTGGAAGACCCGAGCCGCATCAAGGACTTGCACAGCGCCATGTACAAGCACACGGTAAGCGACGGGGCCTCGTCAAAGTAATGAGACGGATGGATCCGGGGGTTGGGTTGGATTAGGTTGTCATCTTGAAGGTATATTTTGGTTTGCCGGATTTGTGATGTGATGGAATGGTTTTCGTTTTCTTCTTTTGTATGACGCAGGATATTCTGCCGTGGGCTCACGACCGTCTGACGAGAGTGTTACTGGGAGGTCTACTTGTTTTGATACCTCTTTACTATTGCTGAATGATTTGTCCTAATAGTCCTGTGTCCTTCACTAAATAGGCCAAGAATATGCTCATCCTAAATGAAGCAAGCCATTCTGGTGATGCAACTGATTCTGTACGGCATGTCGAAATAGGCTCAAAAACATCCTACGGCGGTGCCGCTGACGGCTCAAGCTTCACCCGACGTGGTTGGATGGCCTGGTTGGTGTTGTGTAGCGTTTTCATTCACCCTGAAGAAAACCACGAAACCAGATGGAAAGTTGATTGTCGCTAAACCGATAAAAGACACGTGTCTGACCGAAAGCGTGCGATTTTGATAGATCTGTTGTTCCCGTCGCCATTCGTTCCTTCTTCTCTGGTAGACGATACAACCGTCAAGAGGGAAGGCACCCCCAACACTGGCCTGCGGAGCACAAAAAGCACCCCGTTCCGAGTGCTACAGAACACAACGCCGGGTGGAGACCCTGCTTTACTAATAACGTCATCGGCGGGAAGGAGCTGTCGTCTGGACACAGCAAACATCACCACGACGCCGCAGTTCAAAAGCCACATACTGCGCAACGCATCCCAGCCACGCGCACCCGCTTACGCAAAAACAGCATCGCGGCCCCCAACTTGTCTCGCTTTTGTCTTTGTTTCGAAGCACATCCAGCAGTTCTCGTTCCTCCAAGTCTGTCGACACGCGACGAAAATGGCCGACATCGCCGGTGTCCCTGTGCCAGCGCAGGTCGTGTTTGCGGAGATGGTAAGGACGGCAGCTTGGGAATTCACTCCCCCCAAGAACGGATGTTTCGCTGACAAGAGTTGGTGTCTCTGGAGAATGCCGTGCCGGTCCATACCTACACCTTGCCGCCCCTGCCGTATGCCTACGATGTGAGTGCTTTGAGAGACGCAGCAGGCGATCTAGGAGGAAGGAAAGGGGCAACGGATGCCGATCGCTCACGCGCTCTCAAAAGGCCCTAGAGCCGCACATCTCGTCCGAGATCATGACGCTGCACCACGACAGGCACCACCAGGCGTACATCACCAACCTCAACGCGGCGCTCGTCAACTACACCGCGGCGGCTGCGACCGGCAGCATTGCCGACCAGATCGCCCTGCAGCCGCTCATCAACTTCAACGGCGGCGGCCACATCAACCACGCGCTCTTCTGGCCGACGCTGGCGCCCGCCGCCAGCGCCGATGCGCGGCAGCCCGAGAAACAGGCACCGCAGCTCACAACGGCCCTGGCGGGCACGTTTGGCAGCCTGGACGCGTTCAAGGCGGCGTTTTCCAAGGTCCTGCTGAGCATCCAGGGGTCTGGTTGGGGCTGGCTCGTGAAGACGGGCAGCAGCAGCGGCGGCGGCGGCGGCGCGCTGCGCATCGTGACGACCAAAGACCAGGACCCCGTCGTGGGCGTGGGCAGCGGCGGCGACGTGCCGATCATCGGCATCGACATGTGGGAGCACGCGTACTACCTGCAGTACCAGAACGGGAAGCAGGCGTATGTCGACAACATCTGGCACATCATAAACTGGACGACGGCTGAGGCGCGGTTCAAAGGCAGGCGGGACGAGGTCCTGGAATTTGTCACTGTGACGTTGTCGTAAGGACCCGGGAGGAGCTGCGAATGCATATCGTTATTTTCCCCTTGTTGTCATTACACTCCCGTGCACCTCTCACACCGACGCAGAGGTCCAATGGACGACGAGAATAGTGTCTTTGGAACTCCCCAAAAGTCTATATATATAAGCCAAACGCCAGACGGTCAACAGAAAGAAAACAAGCGGGAAAAGTGTACATCAGTAACAACGGCAGAGGACAAAGGAGAGAAGAAGGCATCGAACAGAGAGGAAGCGTCGGGAAGCAAGGACCACACAATCACACACCGGTGCCGCAAGGTCCAGGCACCACACAGCCTGAAACCACCAGCAACTTCGGCGTACAGCAGGTCAACGTATGCTCCTTGGGACGCGTAAGAATATGAAATAAAACAAAAAAAGGCCTTCCATCATTACGGAAAACCACTGTAGACCCCCACTCCCCCCCCTCCCATGCCCATATCTATCCCCGGCCTCTTCTAGTTGAGTTTATTGATCCTTTGTCGGGTGTCGGCCAAACCGCGCATGCAAAGGTGAGTGTTGTATTTCCTTCGCAGTGTGTTAAGTCTGGAAAACAGTAAAGCGTGGCCCAGATAAAGGTGTGTCTGGGCCACGGCGTCGGGTACCCCCCCCGCCAGCACAAACCCAGGTAACGATCGTCCTTGATTCGCCAATCTGGGGCTGGAGTTCGCCGGCCGGTGTTAATTGTATTTTGTATCCAGTGTCGTCCACGTCAAAAAAAGGGGCTTCGCCCCATGGAGATGTGCATTCATCACATCGTTGCCCCTCGGGTCTTCATTAGTTCTTTCGCGTCGTTATGGGGTGCATGCAGAGCTGGCACATAGGAGATATAGCGCAGTGCGCATGAAAGAAACAATATGTGCAGCGCTGTGCGGCTCATGACAAAAGGTCGTCTTCCAAAAGCCGCGCCAAGCTGCCAAGAAAGCGCTCGTACTAGGGCGCGACGGCTGCTGCTGCTGCTGCTGCTGCCGACGTGGAGGCCCCGTTTGATGGCCGCGGCCGGCGGCCCACGACCTCGCGGGCATAGAACTCGACGAGCATGGTCGCGTACGCCTCGAGGTCCTCAATGGGGATGGCCAGCCGGAAGTCGTTGAGGATCAGAAACTGCAGCTCCAGGTGGTTGAGCTCGGCCAGCGGCAGGCCGCCGACCTTGGCGTAGCGCGCGTTTGTGTAGAAGACGTCTGAGAAGAACTTGCTTGCGCAGGTGACGCCCGAAATGATGAGCCGATGGATGTTGAAGCTGTCGACGACAAAAAAGGTCGCCGACAGCGAGCTGGGGTCCAGTGCGGACTCCAAGGAGGGCTGTTGTGTTGGGCCGCCCGACGTGACGGCGCCGCCGTCGGCCTCGTTGTCGCCGTTGTCATCGCCGCCGCTGCTGGTGCTGCTGCTGTCGCCGCCGCTGTCCGCGAGCGCCTCGTCTGTCTCGTCGCCATCGTCGCCGACGTCCTGCGAGTCCTCCATTATGACGTCGTGCATGATATCGCTAATGTCTAGGGCAGCCGTGCTCTTGTCCCTCTGCAGCCGCTCCTGCTGCTGCCGCTCCTGCTGCTGCTTCATGACCAGGTCGTTCACCCGCTCGGTCATGCGGTCAAAGTACACGAGCAGACTCAGAAACACCTCGTACGTCGTCGGGCAGTACTTGTGAATGCGCGACAGGTAGCTGAGGATGGTAATGGCGGGCACGTTCTTGCCGTGGAACGCTAGCACAGACGACGAAAAGGGGCTGCTCGCCGCGCCATGGGACCCATTCGCGCCGCCGCCGCTCCCGCGCCCGTCCCCGGCCGCGCCCTCGTTGTGGGCCTGGGCCTGGCGCGAGTGCGACGCGTTGCGGTGCAGCGCATCGTGCTGGTGGTCGTTGGTGGTGGTGATTTTTGTGAGCAGTGCGGCCACCATCTCGATGATGTCGGCAATGGGCATGGCGCTGATCTCAAACTTGACGTCCTGGAGGGGGGTGTCGCCTTCGGTCAGGACGATGCCGTCGGTTCGGCCCTCGCGCGCTGCGACCGGGTCGGCCTGCGTCAGGCTCTGGATGTGGTTTAGATCCTGGATCATGATGGTCCGCTGGACCCGTGGCTCAGGCTGCGGCGGCGGCGGTAGCGGCGGCGGTATTGTTGCAGATGCCGAGGGCGGGAAGAGGGGGGCGGAGGCGGAGGCGGAGGCGGAGGCGGGGGTGGGGGTGGAGGAGGAGGGGAAGGGGGCAGCACCGGCGTGCCACTGCGCCGGCCCGCCATCGCTAGCCGGCGAGGGAATCGCGTTTGTGGGCGGCGACGGCCGGGCGGCGCTCGGCGTGGGGACGACCGTGTCGGCCGTGGAGACGGAGGAGGCCGACGCGTTCGACGCGGTGGTAGGGGTGTTCGACGTCGACGCCGACGCTATCCCGTCGGTGACCATGCTGGATCTTGTGGGAGTGGGCGCCATCGGGTGCGATACGGAGCCATCCCTGGCCTGCTGGGGGCTGCTGGGCAACGACGAGTCGGGAGGCGTGGGCATGCGCAGGGAGCCCCCCGTGCGAGCGCCGCTCACACTGGCGCTCGCGCTCGCCGTGGGCTGGAGGTGGTCCGGGGGCGACGAGAAGCTATTCGAGGACGACAGCGGCGGCGAGTCTGGATGCGTCTGGGGGTGCGGCGGCGCGGTCGTGCTCGATGTCGACGGGATGGGACACTGCATCGGGTCCGGCTGCTCGGGCGTCGGCTGGTGGTGACGCTGTTGCTGCTGCTGCTGCTGCTGCTGCTGCTGCTGCTGAAGCCGAACGGATATGTCCGACGGGGGGGCCGCTCGGGTGTGATGAAATTGGGAGGGATCCGCACCGTACAAATCGCTGATCAGAGTTGCCATGGTATCATGGTTTGGGCGGGTGGTGGGGAAGGCAACGGAGGAGGGTGGTAGGGCGCGACGGTCGAGGCGAGGGGCAGCGAGTGACGTTCCAGCGGGCAGTCGAGGCGAAAAGGGACGAGGGCCGTTCTTGCGATGTTTTGTGCGGTTAGGGGAGGGGGGCGGGCGCCAGGGAAGAGACGAGAGCTGCAGGGCCGGGGGAAACAACGTGATTAGTGCACTGGCTGGGCTGGCCTGGCCCAGCGGCCCAGTTGGTGGCTCTGGCCTTATCGTGCCCCGCGATAAATGCCCGGAACTTTGACAAAGCCAGATAACGCTTGGACAGCCCTGGCGCAGGCAAACAGGCGGTAAAGCGAGATAGCGTTCCTACGGAGCAGAGGGCTGCGCGTAGGGGAAATGACGAAGAATGGCGCGAGAGGGACACAGCAGGGGGAAAGGGAGGATAATAACAGGGCAGGACAGCAGAGGGCGCCACGGAGCAAAACAGAGGAGTTCTCGTTCGCCGTGGAGGGCGGCGGGCGTGTGGCGACCCCCATCTATGCGACGGGCTTTGTCAGCATTCCACCAGGTGTATCACGTGTGTAATCACGGACGGTGACACGACGCCCTGCAGTACGCGTCCTTAACGTATTACAGTTCAGTTACTGTCACATGATGTGGCCTATTTTCTGTATTAGCCAATCAGGGCGCGCCTTTCTGCCGCGCCTTATAGGGCCTACTAGGACCCCTATTTCTTACATTCGGGTGTTTTCGGGCCTCTGATCCTACTTTTATAGAATATAACAATACTACGCTTTTGCCTTAGTAACTAGCTACTGCAGCTGATAGTTATAAGCCCGGAATTTCGTATCGACCATTTATTTTATAAACTAAGGTAATTACTAACGTTTTATAAGTACTAGATTTAATTAAAAACGACCGAAAACTTATTATATAATAGTAAAGTTTAACCGAATTTATTAATAACTCTTTAATTTTAAAAAATCCTTTATTTATTACTACTAAAACTATAAAAGTAACGGTTATTATACGCGTTAATAAGTTAGTGTCGAAGGTTATTTAAGTTAAATAGTTATTAACGATTAAGTCCGTTATAAGCCTTAAATAACGCCGTTACGACCCTTCGGTTTTAAGTTATATACGTTTAAAGTGTTATTAAAAGTTTAAATATAAAAAGAAGCCGACGTTAACCTTTAAGGGTAGGCCGTTAGTTAAAGTAACGCCCGTATCGGTAATAACTTTAACGGGTAATAAGACGCTTTTAACGGACGAAGTTAACACCTAGACTTTAACCGTAAAAGTGTTATAAGCCTTTAATAATAAAGCTTTAAAGTCTCCGTCCTTTAACTTAAATAAATACTAGTTTAAATTAAAACGTTAAAAACGTTAAAAGGTTTTAGATTAAGTTTTTAAAAGGGTTATTATTTTTTTTATTTTTAATCTTATTTAAAAGTAGTTATATTTAATTTTTAAAATTAACGTTATAGTTTAATTAAACTATTTATTTAAATATTACTCTTTTAACTTTTATTCGGTTTAATAAAACGTTAAAGTAACTTATAAAAAAGTATTAAATGAATTTAGTTTAAAAAAAATAAAGTAATAGTTAAACGATTAAGAAATAGTTATTATTAAGGCTGGTTAAAAGAAAACTTTAAAAGTAATAAAAGGTAGGTAACTTTTTAACTTAACTTTTTTATTAAACTGTATTAAACTTACTTATATAAACGTTATAATAGTTAATACTATTTTTAAAAAAAAGTTAAAGGTTATTAATTTAGTATAAATTAGTAATTAAAAAGAAAGGGTGATTTATAAAATTTATTAAAAAGAATAAATAGTAAAAAAAAGAAAGCTTAAAACTATAAAAGGTTTTATATTTATTACCTTATCGATTAGTAAGTTAAAAGATTAAAAAGGTTAAAAGGGTTAATAAAAAAAAAGTGTTACGCGTATCCGTAGCTAGCGGTGCGTTAGGAATAAGGGCCGGTATGTTAATACTGGCCTACGGCATTCAACTGCCGCCCACTGTATTTTCTCCTTTTTTAGTTCCTCGTATTGCGAGTCGATAGTAATAATATCACATCTATCATAACATACACTTTCACATACCTAGCTTTATTAAATATGCCTACGTCTGTATCGTATATCGATGTTTCACTCTTTCTTTAGTCTTCGCTATTACTTTCTTATTCCGCCGACTAGTATTACGAAGCTAGCCGTGGTACGCCCAAGGCGTAACAAAAAGTAAAGCCTTAACGACGACCGTTATAAAAGTTAATATTAAAAAAAGGTTAAAAAATAAAGGTTTTAACGACGGGCTATTATACGAAGGCTACTACTAGTTAAGTTATAAGTAAAATAATTACTTTAGCCTTTTCTTTAAAAAGGCGCCGTAAGGCTTCCTTTAATACTTAGTTTAGTATACTACTTAAGTAACCGGTTATACATTATCGATTAACTTAAAATTAAAAAAAAAAGTAAAGAAGGTTAAGGTTAGTAATTCGGTTTAACGGTATATAAAAGGTTTAAAGGTAACTTTAAAGTTAACCCTTTTTAGTATATACTCGACACTTTTAAACCGTTACCGGCTAACCGTAATAAACTTAAGGGTTACGGTGTATATTTTTTACGACTTTTATAGGTTTAGGAAGTACGTAGTAGTAGATAACGAATTCGTAAAGGTAAGCGGTTCGGAGGTTTAAATTAAAGGTTTCGGGGTAGTTAAGTTAAAGTTTAAGCTTTTTAAAAGTAGGTAAACTATATTAGTAATTAAAAATGTTACTTTTTACTTTAACTTTTTTATTAATATAGTGTCTTTAATAGTTTTAAAAGAATAAAGGATTTACTAAAATAATAAACCGAACATTTTATACCGTAGTACGTATAAAAACGTTATAATAACCTTTATTACTTATAATTTAAACTTAAAGCTTTTAAAGCTAGGCGAGGAGGTAATCTAAAAGGACTTAAACTTTTAATTAGCTTTTTACGTAATAAGTTTACTACTAAAGTTTTAAAGGACTACTAATCTTTAACACCGACGGACTAGTTACTTAAACCTTAAAGCCTTTAAGTATTTTATAAAGTAAGTAATCGGTACTCGTTTAAAAGGCTTTACAATAGTATAGTACGACGTTTACGGAGTAGTTAAGGTTAGGGCCGTAGTGTCTTATAAGGACTTTAAACGTTAAAATTATTTATAACTAATAAACGAGTTTTACATCGACTAAACCGATTACGAAAAGGATAAATAGGGTTTTTTTAAGGTTATATACGTTATAGACGTTAAATCGGGATATGTATTTAGTTATTATTATTAAGGTAAACCGAACGGTTATAATATATTAATAATCCTTTCCGACTTACGCGTTTAAGTAGTTATTAAAGCTTTTTAAATCTTAATAATTAAGTTTAATAAAAAGTTTATAAATACTACCGTTATACGTTAAGTTAAACGTTATAAAGTTAATTTTAAACTTTTAGTAGCTTGTATAACGGTGTAAAACGGTTTAACGGAGCGTTTAAAGGGTAAAATTATATAAACTACCCGTATACTTTAAATTTTAATAAACTTATTAACGAATTTATAACGAAAGGCCTTGTAAGTAACGGTATACTTTTTAAATAAATCCTTAAAAAAACGGCTCGACTAAATAACGCCGTTTAAAGCCTTATTTAAACGGAAACCGAAGTTATACTATTTAAAAACTTACGGTTATAAAACTTTTACTTTAATAAAGGACGTTTAGTTATATTGTAATAAGTTACGAAGGTTAAACCTTAAGGTTAACGTAGGATATTTAGTAAGTTATATATTTATTAATATTTTTAAGATTTAGGTGCCTTTAACCGGTAAAAGACTTAATAAAGTATTAATAACTAAAAATATAACTTTTAATAAAATAAACTATTATAAAAGTAACCCGTTATTAAAGAAGTTAGTCTTAGTCGTTAAAGTAATTTAAAAGGACCTATTAAAAGTTATAAAGTTAAAAACTATTAACTTTTTAAACGTAGTTTATAAATTAAAGGTTTAAATACTAAACTAAAAATTAAAAGCTTTAAAGGGTAAGTTAAAAGAAGTTAACGTTTAAAAAGAAGACTCGGCTTTAAAGTTAAAGGTTTAAGAGGCTTAGAATAATAAAGGAAGTAGTATACCGACGCCCTTAAAGTCTTTTATAACCCTAATAACGATCCATATATTAATAGTAAAAACTACCGTAAGTTAAAACCGATATTAAAAAAAAAAATTTAAGTATTTATATAAAGGGTTAAGGGATTAAGTTATAGTTAAACCTAACCTTACTTTAACCGAAAAGGTTATCGGGAGAAAGGTCTTAAAAAACCTTAAAGACGCTCTAAAAGACTTTAAGTTTATTATCGTTAGTAAAGGCTTAACGTTAGTATTTTTAAAAAATTTACTTAACGTATTAAAGTCTTAAAAAAAGTTTAAAAACTACTTATTAAAGCTAAAGTTTATAAAAGTTTAAACTAATTACTTAAACTCTTATAAACTTTAAGGTAACTAAAAGGAAGTAAACCTTTAAAAGGTTTAAGGCTACTAAATTCTAAGTAATAAATAAGTATACACTTATAAATTTAATAACGTTAACAAGTTTTTAAACTATAAAGTTAAGTTAATTATATACGGTAACTAATAACTAGTAAACTTATTAAATATAAAAGCCGAAACGTTATTAAAAACTGTATTTAAAATAATAATAATAATCGTAACCGAATTTAATTTAAAGACTATATAATTAAACGTTATAAACGTTTTTATAAACGTTTTTATTAACGAAGTAGTGTTTATAATTATACCGTTAAGTTACTATAAATTAAAGACCGTTTTATAGTTTAAAAAAGCGTTATACGGTTTATAACGTTTACTTTTATTATAATAACGTTTCTTTTTAACTTTATTTATTAAGTAAAGATTTAAGTTAATCTTAAACGAGCCTTATATTATAGTAAAGAACGGTTTAATCGTCTTCTTTTACGTAAATAATATAATGTTAACTTTCGTTAAAGGTTTAATAATAAAAGTTAAAATAATTATTAACGCCTTTAAAGCTTAAATTTAATTAAAAAAAATAAACGAGATTAAATAGTTTTTAAGTATATACGTTATAAAAGATAAGGTTACGAAACGGTTTTTCTTTTTTTAAAAAAAGTATATATAAAAACTAGTTAAAACTTTTTATTTAAAAGCTTAGTTATATAATAAATTATTAAAAACGCTTTTCGTTATTAACTTATTATAGTATATAATAGAATAAGTAAACTTAAAAGCTATATAACTTTACTTAAAAAAAATAGGTTTAACGTTTTTTATTAGTATTATTATTAAGTTTAACGTAACCTTTATAATAAATAAATTAATGGTTTATAATAAAAACTTTAACCTAACTTAATAATTAATTATTATAAAACTAATCCTTTACTTTTATAATACTTAAAACTATAAGATTACTTATAAAAAGTAAGTTTTAAACGTTTAAAATTTATTTATTTTAAATAATACTTTTTATAATAATAACTACGACGACTATTAAAGTTTAAACGGTTTTATTATATAATTATTTAATAAGTTAGTTTATTAAAAAGTTAAAAAGTAACCTATAGTTACGACGTCGTTTATTAAAGTAAAGCTTTTAACTTTATTAAAAACCGTTAAAAAAGTTATATTTATAAATAAAATTATAACCTTTTTAAACTTATAATTTATAAAAAGGTTTATAATAAAGTATAATAACACTAATACGTTATAACTAGTAAAAAAGGAGAGCTTAAAGTTTTAAATAACGTTACGGTACGTAAATATTTATAATTACTAATTATAGTAAAAGTATAAAAATAAACGAGTAAACTTTTAATAAGTAATAACTTTTAAAATAAAGGCCGACTATTTAATTAAATACCTTTTCGTTAAAAAATAACGCCGGGTTTAAAAACTAATTCAAGTAACGGACCTAATAACGTTATTACCTTTTAAACACTAAACCTTTAATAATAAAAAAAACCTTAAAAAAGTAACTTAAAAAGATAAGTTTAGTACCCTAAGGCTAAAAGATAACGACGATACGAAGGAAAAGAGGCCTATATAAATCTAGTGATATTCTTATCCAGGGAGCCCCTTCGGACCTCCCTAAAGGGGTGTGTCACATGATGTGGCCTATTTTCTGCATTGGCTAATTAGGGCGCGCCTTTCTGCCGCGCCCTATAGGGCCCACTAGGACCCTTATTTCTTGCATTCGGGTGTCTTCGGGCCTCTGATCCTACTTCTACAGAATACAACAACACCACGCTTTTGCCTCAGTAACCAGCCACTGCAGCTGACAGTTACAGAGAATCAGTACGGGCAAGCAGTGCCCGAACACCATCGCGACAACCGTCGAGAAATTCCCGCACATAGCGGCCGTCGAAGGCGGCCTGTGGTCGCGTTTCGTCGGACAAGAATGGCCGCCTGCAAAGACCTTTCCAGCTGCGTCGCCGAGCTTGCCCCTTGCGACAGGCATTGCAGCGATCATCCCTTGTGCTTCTGGGCAGCAGCCAGCAGCAGCCCTCCCGGGCGCACGTGGGACGCTGTGCGGAGGCAACTGGTTGCGCCCCACACCCACCAACGCGCGAGTGCTCCGGCTCGACGATCGTGACCACGTGACCTCAACCCATGCCGTCGGATGGGGCTGGCGAGTGGACGACGATGGACGACCGAAGCTGACCACGCCAACGTTGCGGTCCAGATCCTCCCGGGCCCATGGACACCCAACCGGCACACCCTAGCTAGAGCCTCTGCACTGTTACGAAAACAAGCCCACGGAGTGTCGAGGACAACCCAATCCGGTGGACAACACAGCACGGGGAGCTCATGGGGCATTTCGACGTTGCAAACGGCCCTGGCGCGCGGTGCTGCCACTGGACAGGGCAGACAGGACAGGGGCATGCTCTGACACGCGCTGAGTGAGACCCCCACGCCGTTGTTGTGGCTGTTTTGGCTGTTTTGGCTGTTTTGGCTGTTTTGGTTCTGCTGTTCAAGTCCCCCAAATATTCCAGTTTCCAGCCAATCTCTACGCGCCTGGCGAGCACGAGGGTTGGAGCCTGCTGGGGGACGCCTGGAAGTCCAATGCCGTAGGGCTGTGTAGTGTGGCCTGGCCAATTGGCCTTGCAGCTCTAGAAACAGGGCCGCGTCCTGCCACGGTGCTGGCCGCGTGCCCCATGATCCCATCTTTCTTCCCAGCAGGGCCTCACCGCTTCCCGGCATTCCGAATCCTTGAGCCACGGCATGCCGGCTGCACCGGCGCTCGAAACGACGCACGCTTGGATCCTTTCCACTGGTTTGCTTTTTTTTTTTTTCATACCGAAGAACAATGGCGACGGCGCAGAGTAGTATAGTACAAAAGTAAGACAAACCAAAACAACGACAACAAAACAGCCGCGGACGGGGCAAGACAAGAGGGCGGCCACAGTCCGATGCAACAGCCGTGTCCGCCCGACACGGGGAAAAAGACGGTCCTTCATCTTCCTCGTTCCATTTGGTCATTCCCACCCACCCCGGATCCCTCGGCGGCACTGAACCCCCCCCCGGCCACTCTATTGATGCCGCACACTGTAGTCCGTGTCCGGCAGGTACAGGTGCCGGTCGGCGCCCTTTTCCGTCAGCACCACCATCCGGATCACGCCGCCCGAGCTGCCGTCCCACTTGATCGCCTCCTTGAGTGCGCCCTTGACAAAGGACACGGCGTCCGCCTCGTCCATGCCCTCGCGCCAGTTGGCGTCGCAGTAGCCGTAAATGTACGTCGAGCCGGACCCGCCGATGGCATAGGACTGCTTGTGCAAGGAGCCGCCCAGCGGGATGGAGTACACCTGCCCGCCGTACCGCTCGTCCCAGCCGGCAATGATGAGCCCCGCGCTCAGCTGGTCCTTGTTGGAGTAGCAGATCTCCTGGAAGATGGACGCGGCCGTCTGCGTTGTGGGCGGCTTCTTGTTGACCATGGCAAACAGGTTCAGATGGTACTGCACAATGTCGGCAACGGCCTGCGTGTCGGCCGCGGAGCCGGACCGACAGCACCAGATGGTGTCGTGCACGCGCGTGAGCTTGTCGGTGACGCGGTTGGCAATGTACGCGCCCGTGGTTGTCCGCGAGTCGGCACCTAGGACATGGTCAGTGAGCGGCCGCCACCCACCTGGGGCAAGAGGACGGGCTGGGCGCACATACCTAGAATAACGCCGTCCTTGAATGTGATTGCCATGCTGTGTTCCCCCCTGGTTAGCATTTCCCGTTGCCGGCACCGCCCCCCTCCAAACAACAAGGACAGGCCTCGCACATGCTCGCTGCTTACATTGACGTTCCGAGGCTACAACGCGAGAAGAGGAAAAGAAGCCAGTTAGCAGTCTACTCAAAACAGACGACCCCCTTCCCACAAAAGTGTGCCTTGGTCCGTTACTCACTTGACCTCGCCCTTCTTTAGTCTGTCCATGTCGACGTGGATGCCATCTGTATGCCGAAACAAAAGAAAGGGTGTCAGCAAACGAGCACACTTCCCAGGCTTCGAACAGACCCCGATCCCTCGCAGCGACGACGTTTCCCCCCCATCAAGGCGGCGTTTCTTCTTTGGGGCGCCGGCTGTCCGTCACGAACCTTCGCTGAGCTGGCCTGAATTGCCGAACTCCATCGTGTATGTGTTGAAGGGAGGAGGAGGAGGAGGGGGGGTAGCGATTTCGGTGAAAGGCAGGACGCAGTCGGGAAAGCAGGGGGCCCGTCGGCTAGACACAAAGAGGCGTGCGTGGTATTGGGGGTGCTGTTCGTCGTGGAATGGGGTCAAGCACCAAAACGTCGTCGTCGTGTTGTTTCGTGAGGCTGCGAAGATGGTGTGCCTCCTTCGTTGGTGGCCCGCTTGATGCTAGTGCAGGCGGTCGGGAGCTCTACGTAAAGCTCCAGGCAGCTTGTAGCAACGCGTAGCCCCGTGGTGCTGACCGCCCTGGCAGAATCGTCGCGAGTCCGATCACGTGACATTTCTCGCCTGCAATTGGAACCTCCAGCCGCAAGCGTTTTTGCACGGATAAAATGATGCCTGAGAATGAGCTGTTCTTCCACAAGCACAGGTGAAGCCGGCTGTGGGCAGGCCACGATAGAATTTACAGGCCACAAAGGGCGGCAAGAGCTGGGGTAGTGATAATGTACAAAAATAAAAGGTAACCGAAAAATGGAAAAGAAAAAGAGGACGCAAAGAGCAGCATGCGTCAGCCCGCCAAATATCCGCGTGAAACAACGCTGCTGGGAAACCTACAAGGGCTCATAGGAAGACAAAACAGAAGAAGCAAGGCCTCTACCAGTACAACAAAAGAAGAGAGTCCAAAGCAAAATGGCCAGAAAGGGTATTAATAGTATGTAGTCGAGAGAAATACTGGGGGACGAGGGATGAATTACCCGCCTCGTGACAGCCTGGTCGAGAGTCAGTGTGCGTGAGACAGAAGCGACGGGAGGGCAAAATGAGCGAGTGTGGAAACTTACCCTTCCTCCTTCTCCAGCTTTATTGCGCCCTCGCCGCTGCCACCGAGGACACCTGGCTCGGATGGCGCGGGCGTCGAACCGCCATCGCCGTCTCGGCCGTCGTCGTCACTGCTTGACTTTTTCGCCGCCGTCTCACCGTCCGTGCCGTCCGTGCCGTCCGTGCCGTCCTTGCCGCCCTTGCCGTCCTTGCCGTCCTTGCCGTCGTCGCCGCAGCCGCAGTCGTAAAAGTCGCCGATCTTGCTGCAGTCAAAGATCTCCTTATGGAGCCGCTTGTTGACCTCGTTGTGCACAAAGCAGGCCCAGCCCGCGGCGGCGTTGCGGCTCGACGTCTGCGGCGGGTACTCGTCGAGCATCTTCTGGAAGTGGGCGGCGCACTCGCCGCAGGGATAGAGGCGCGCAAAGAGCTGGAAGTAGTTCTGCAGGGCGAGGGACTCGTCTTGCGTGGGCTTCTCGGGGAAGCGGGCCATCATGGTGTGTATGAGGCGCCAGGACGCGCGGCCGAGTTCTTTCCTGTAGAGGGGGTTGGCAGACGTTAGGGAAGACGAGCGTCATAGGGGAGAGAGAGAGGGAGTGTGGGAACGAACTTGGCCGTCTCGTTGCCGAGCTTGGGCGCAATGACGCCGCCGGTGAGGACATTCTCCGGCGGGCTGACTGTGCCAAAGGTGCCGCCAAAGGAGCCGGAGGACGGTGAGCTGTCAGAGAGCTCAACGGCGCCGGCGCCGAAGCGGTCAGAGCCGGAACCGCCGCCGCCGCTGCCAAACGACAGGTAGAGGATGGTGACAAAGACAAAGACGCCCGAGGCCAGCAGCCCGAAGCGTAACCGCCGAGTCATGGCCGCGTGGTCGTCGAGGAGCAGCTGTTGCCAAGAGGACGGGGGAAAGGGGGGGGGGGGGGGGGGGTGTCGCCGTCGAGGTATCAAAGAACGCGGTTTGTCTGGGGCGGCCAGGGGTTGCAGGTTGGCAGACGCGTGGG
>JADHKO010000379.1:0-12656 GCA_019925425.1 Ophiostoma pallidulum | reverse complement strand
AAAAGAAGAGCGCCTCATTGGCCTCGCTGCTGCCCGGCTTCCCTCCCCTCCCGGGTTCTAAATAGACGCCACCAACCACCCCCCCCCCCCCCCCCCCCCCCCTGCGTCACACTACCACACCACAAGTATGTACTCTGTACACCCCTCGGCCAGGCCTCCCTTGTTCTTCGAACACGCCCTGCCCTGTTTTGTATCTTATTTCAGGTTGCGGCGGGCAGCCCACCGTGCCCCGTGAGAAAATTAACAGTTTACCTTACCAGAGACCTCTACTTGGCCTGAACATAATACCTCGTCGCCTTTTCCATATCTGTTCTTCACACCCCCCCTCGATCCGACAGCCTGGGTCTCTCAGCTGGTGGGCTAAACTATATCCGGGCCCAGCCAACCACGGGGTGGGCAAAGTTTGGTTTGCTAGATTTTTTTTTTCATCTTCTGTTCCTTCTTTTCTTGTTCTTTCACTTTTCCAATTGGCCGTTTCGTAGGGGGGGGGGGATGGCCGCAATGGCATATTGTTGCTTTCCTGTTGTCATGGGTATTATTTGCCATGTGCAGCCTTTCAGATTTGGTGGCGAACGATGCAGTGCGATTTGTTTTTCGTCGGGCCACAACAAGAGCGAGGGAGAAAGAGAGACAGCGACAACAGCCGTCCACACCGCCATCAACAACCACTACCCGTACAACGGCCAACGCAGCAACAGGGCCAACGTGTCTGGGTCCTCCTGGCTTTTGTCGTCTTGTCGAATAAAAAGAAAGGGAACCGAATGCAGAAGACCCAGCCCGCCATCGACGTCCTTTTTTTTTCTTTCGTAGAAAGAATTGAAAAATAAAATGAAAAGGAAAACCTTCTCCCTCGGCAGTTCTCTGTGCCTTTCGTTCTGCGGCCACTGCCGATTGTCAGAGGACATGTGCGGGAGCCTCCCAACGTCATCGCGCAGGCCAAAAAAACATACACGTAATATAAAAAAGATTATGTAAAACCACCCCTGCCGGCCGCGGCCGCCCAGGACGCAGCAAAAGACAAAGAAAGGAGGTCGGCCGCCACGGCCTTGTCTCCCGTTTTGGGAAGGCCGCCGGCGGCCGGATCGTTGCGTTCATCCTCCGGTACTTGGGTGGACCAAGCCCCGACGAACGAAACTACCCGTACAGACGAGCGAACACGACGTCTCGTGTTCTTGGGAGAGGGCCTGGGACGTGTCAAAATACGAGTTGATATGTTGTCAGCTGCTGCTGCTACTGCTGTTGATGTTGTAAGACATCTAATAATCTGTATCCTCCCCCTTCCCTCCCCTGAAAGTGCTCTCCTCAAGGATGGTGAGGCCGGTAATTCTTCCCTAACAAAAAGAAGAAAAGAAAAGAAAGAAAGGGTGAAAAGCCGACGTAACCACGGCTGACGACGGGCTGACCAGGCCGGCCCGGCAGCCAAAAATACGCTGGGCGAGCCATGACTAAGATCCTCTGGCCTGGGCGGCCGACGAATGTTCGTGTCCTGTGTCTTTTGGGGGTGGCCACCAGGGACTTATTCTTAATAGCGGGCGGCCTCGAGCTGAAATGTCTCAGCCACCACCACCACACTCGCGCGTTCCGGGGCTCTGTGGTGCCCTGCAGTGGCCCTAACTGCCGGCGGTTTTTTTGCCTTCTTTGTGCGAATTACCAGTTACGAGCAATGCACGTTAGAGGGCCGGCCAGGCCGTTCTCGGCGGCCTCTGCTGCTGACGGGGCTGGCAGGGGGATTACTCGTCCTCCGTATGCTCCGTACGACGGCAAAGGCGAGGCCAGACCAGGCTCAAGAAGGAGCAGCCCCGTGCCATTGACCACAGGGCCCCGACGCTTCCGGCAACAAGGACGGGATGTCCAAAGGGGGGGGGGGGGTGAGGTGGCTGCGACAGCGTCTACCTGGCCATGGCCAGGCCGCTCCGTCGGCTCTCGGCCACTCCAAACCTTCTTTCAGCTTGCAAAGCAGCAAGCCGCTTTCCACTGAGATGCCCGCGGCACCGCCAGGTGTCAAAAGGACAAAAGGACAAAAGGACAGAATTGGGCTCCTCTGTATCTTGCATTCTTTTCGGCTGCCCGAACAGCCACCGTCTCTCCCTTTCGGAGCCTAAGAAAAATTCAAAGGCGCATACGCAGGCCCTGTAGCCATTAAAAAAGTACTCGCTGGAGGCCCCTGGAACAGACAGGTCCTCTCTCCCCAGGGGCGCCGTATCTTACAACGTTTTTTTACGTGGTGTGCAATGAGGACAGCGGACCCGATCGGGCGATTTCGCTGTCTTCCTCTCGTCTCCCCCCCTTCTCTCTGCTGTGAGACCCTTCGGCTCCGAGTGCGTTATTGTGGTGTGCTGTATGCTGGCTGCATTGGACCTGGCTACCTTCTGTCCCTTTAGCCACTGGAAACCGTTGGTCGAGAAGCCTTCTTTGCCTCACGATCCTTCGTTCTGCACAGAGGAGGCGGCGCCGTAGCCAGCGCCCACCAAACAGCCAATGCCCTCGCGTGCCTTTCACGGCGTCCAAAGTATTTCGCCTCTCTCTCGCCAGGAACGGGTCCGATGTCGCCGCAGCGCATTTCGCCCCCTTTGAATACGCGTGTTATACGAGACGACCGTCCACTCGTCGTCCATACATGGACATTGCATTGGGATAGAGCCGTGTATCTTGCATTGCAGAGTCCAATGGGCGAGCAGGGATATTGTCAGAAAGTATTCACAGAAAGCATTTCCCGTAAGACCACATGGCAAGGTAAGATACCCCTGCTAGTTCCCGATGTTGCTATTGACTTTGCGATCTTAGAGAGCGAGAGAGAAGAGAACGAACAGCCTTGGTTTTCGTCCCTTGCTCTTTTCTGTGTGAGAGTCAGAGGGGTCTTTTCCATCTGCTGTGGACAGTGATGTGTTTCTCTCCTTCTTTGGCCTCACAAGATACGAGTACTTGTCGAGGAGCGGGAAGCTCGATGGAGAAGCTGGACAAGAGGTACTTTCTTCTTCTTTTTTTTTGTGTGTGGCTCTTTGAGTACGAGTGCGGCGTACGTCACAAAGAAAACTGCAAAGGGAAAGAAAGTACTCGGCGGTGTGAGACACGAGCGAATGAAGAAAGAAAGAAGAAGAAAAGAACTAGAAAAGAAAAAGAAAAAAAGGACTAAGAATCAAAGGGGAAAGAAAGTGCCAGCTTTGTCTCCAGAATAGGGAATAAAGTGGGACGGTGACTTTCCCGTGAATGTGGGCTAATCTTGGCCAGATTGGTGCGTACCCGTTTTTTAAGATCGAAGGAAAGGGAAATTGGGCAAAATTGTGCGTCGTAGCCTTTTTGGGGGGAAGGTGAGAAGAAAAAGGCAAACAAAAGAAGGAGCGAGGAAAGGGGGGGAAGGGGCGAATGATGAGCTGAAAAGGGACCGGAACATTCCGCTGCAGCAAAGACCGCCAGAGGAAGAGAACAACCAAACAAACAAATAAACATACGGAGTATGTGTGGCATCTTAGCCATTGCCGGACGAGGCTTTGTTACGACGTCAAAGGAGCCATATGGCGGGCTTATTGTGAGCTTCCATCGCTCATGCCATTTCCCTTGCCATTTCCGCCCGTCCCTGAAATTGGCTGCTCAACATGGGGGTCTGTTCATGTTTCCCGTAATTACTCCATGCTCTCCGTGTTGGGACAGTCTTGTCAGTTTTGCATCTCGCGCCATGAAGGAACAGAAAGTCATGCCGCAAGGGGACGCTAGACTTGGGCATGGGGGAGGTGGGGAGGGTTTCGGCGAGCTACCATGGGCTGAGGGTGAGGGTTTGCAGGGGTGGTCACCAGATGGGAAGGGAAAGGGGAGGGATATCGCCAAAGGGTCGAGGACCCAACAGGATGCTCCTTCTTCCTTCACCACTTTTCTAAAGGATGGGCACTGTTCTGGATCCCTTCTCAGATGGCCGGATTGGCTACTGTCGTAGTGTAGTTTCTGCGAGTGACAGGTTAGGGTCCGACACCAGTTGTTGGGGTCGCCTAGTGGCACTTCAAAATGGACAAGGAGAAAGTACTTCTGTACAAGACGCCCGCATACGGTCGTCCAGATATTGATAGGGAGGCGTTCTTTTCGCCCTCCAGGCCATTTATTGAGAAGAGGAATCGGGGGATGAGAAAGAAAAAGGAAAATTAGAATGCGTGTACGGAGGAGGTGGAGGCGGATTCGGACTGTCCCCGCTTGTTTCTCTCTTATTAAATCGATCGTAGTTTGGTGTGTGTGGTTCTCCGTCTTGGAGGGGGGGTGGTAGTGGTGGTAGCGGTAGTAGTACGACGTAGCGGTGGTGGATGTGCGTAGTGGGCCAATTTGCTGGGATTGAATGAGGATGGCAGGTGGAAAGCAGAGTGGTTCCAATTGGAAGGACGAGGCCGAGAAAAAAGAAGGAAGAGACAAAGCCTGACGGCCGGAAGAAGCCAGGAGGGGTACTCGTAAAGCACAGAAAGAGAGAGAGAGAGCCGGAGACAGACCAATGCTTTCGTAAGTACGGAGTACAAGTCCAGCCAACCGTAAAACGACTACGACGCATTCGTAATATGTCGAGGTGCCCGAGCAACAACCATCAACCGAGACATTCTGGCCGGAACTAGGCTACACTTAGTACAGAGACCAATTTCTGGGCGTCAATTTGACGCTGCAAGGGGATGTTGGAACATAAAGAAGAAAGCTTCTGCGCGAGGGAGAAGGGGCGTTGGTATGTTTGATACGAGTACAGTTGTAGGATACAAAGTACACGAGCACAACATTGAGCTCAAGGGGTTGCAAAGAGATAGGACACGAATACGAATGGGGAAGAAAAAGAACAAAACGGTGAAACAACACGATGGCGCTCTCGAGCAGGGCCTATCGTGGGTCGAGTCTACTCCGTGCCTGGAGGAGAAAGCCTTCTCAAATATCCCCTCCGAAAAGAAGAAGAGAAATATATAAGAAGGAGATGTTGGGTTCTGACTACGCCGTACTTCGTCGCATCTGCAGCCCCATCTGGGAAAGTCTGCATGTTGTTGTCTTTGAAGCTGTTCATCAGCGCCGGTCCATTGGGCGATTTCCAGGTAGTTTACCTGCATTGGCCAGCCAGCCCCAGATGACCACAAAAATAATACAGAAGGGGCGCATTGAAGTGGAAACCAACTCGAACTAACCATCCAGAGAAGAAGAAAAAAGAAGGGGCATGGTTTGTTGGGTTGTTATTCAGAAAAACAGTACTTTGTCATTGGCAATATCAAACGCGCCTCAGAAAAGCAACAAAAAAGGGGGGGAAGAGGGGCGAGAGGCACAAGCCATCGCGCCATGGTTGGTTGGGTGCATCGTCGCTGATGCACAGAAGCAAGAGAGGAACGCCTCCCCTCTCTACCCCTCTTGCATCTCGTTTCTCTTTTTCTCCGGGGAACGCGACCTCCAACAGCCCGGGCACCGTCGAACAGCAACCGTCATTGACTCGCCCCGGCACGGCCTACGTGCCGCGGCCAACGCAATCCCCGTCCCTCTTCTTCCTCTCCCGAGGACAACAAAATCTCGGCCGGCTGGAAATGGTCGGGTTCGTGGCCTCTTTTCAAAAGTCCAACAAGCCGGCCACCTGCTCAGGTTCAGAGCCGCCACCCAACTGCATCTAAATTGGATGGATAAAAAAATAAATATATAAATAAATAAACCGGGGAGGGGCGTCGTGATAGTCAAAGGGGATGCTTTATCTATGGCCAACCGACACGGGGCAATGGACAACCACGGATACGGACTACCGGGCCAGACCTCGGGATCACGGGACTACGGAAAAGAAGTGACGGGCCAGATCGAAGTCGGGCAAAATACCGAGAGATAGCCCCGTCTCGCGGGACGAAATGACGGAAGCAATGGACGAGAAAACAAAAAAGTCCTGAGGGGTCGCAAACAAAGCTCTGGCTGCCCCCATGATTCGGGCTAGATCACGTGCATTCGCGGCAAGGGGGTGGACAGGCTCCAAAACGGACTTGAAAGTTCCCCCCAAGGGGGAGGTAAGGAGAGAAATAAAATGAGCGAAAGAAGTGCAGCAGTGACTGCAAAACAGCATGCAACCATGCAAAGCATGCAGAGGGTGACAAAAGCAAGTTCGCGGGCCTGTACCTCTGCTTGTTTCTATTTTCTGTCTTTAGCTGTGGTTGGTTGTTGGTCTTGACGTTGGTATAGCCAATCAGAAGCTAGAATTGAGAGCAGCCCTTATACTGGCCAATAGAAAGATGCGATTCCTCACAAAGGGATATCGGCGTCCCCACAAAGCCGGCAACGACCTAAACTTCGAAGCAGCTAATACCAACAGTCTCGATTAGCGAGGAGGGCTAGAGAACCACCACCACCACCACCCCCAAAGAGGAAAAAGAATCGCCCAGGGACGGCAAGAGGGGGACGCATCCGATGCCTTTCCAGGACATGCCGCCAAAGCTTTGTCCGGATTTCTGCAAGGGGAAGGGCGGCGGCGAGCGCCCCCCGAATTGAGAAGGAAGAAAACAAAAAGGATTCCCGCTCTGTAAGTTCAGCCGAGCCGAGAGCGAAGCTGTTTATTGGGGGGGGGGAGAGATACGAGATCCGTGATACAGAGGTAGAGAGGTAGAGAGATAGGGAGATAGGGATAGGCAGATAGGGATAGAGCAGAAACGAAACCCGGGTGGCCAGCCCCTCTCAGTAGAGTAAAAAGAAAGCATCCCGCAGCGCCATGGAAAAACTCCAGGCGGTCTAGCGACGAACGAATGTTCAGCTGGCATGGGCGTGCATGACCTGAGAAAAAGGGGAACGGCGGGCTGGAAGACGAGGCTGGGTGGCTCGGCCGCTCAGCCCGCGCGGCCGTTTTACTGCCACCCCCCCTAGGAGAGAGAGGGGAGGACCCTCCTACTCCGTAGAACTTCATGTTCTCTACTCTAATTTTTATCTATTTGTTTTTCTTTTTAGTTCTTCCACAACCCTGGCCAGTCGCATCCTAGGAGAGGCTGTAAGGGAATTCGTGCTTTTACATGTGAATGATTGTTGGCCATTTTAACCACATCGGTTTTCGGTTTTCGGTTTTCGGTTTTCGTTGGTTGTTGTTGTTGTTGTTGTTGTCGTTTGTGTCTTTACCTCCTAGGGGTTGGACCATGCGGAGTGGAAGGGCCAGGCCAAGATTTCGCTGGCAGCAAGAGCTCTCTGTTATTAGTCAAAAGCTGCTGCCAGGGAGCTAATAAGAGAGCACAGAAGCAGCACGAAACAACTAGCGGGCTCACCCTAAAAACTGTGACAATGCTCTGTATCGTCTGGTGCTTGACGGTTGAAGTGTTCGTTGGAGAAAGGGCACACTGAAACGCTTGCACAAGTGCACATGTGGAACACGGGACAGTAAAGGGAGGGGGGGGGGCAGTGAATACGAAAATCGGGCTCTTCTTATTCTTTCCTCGTGTGTGCGTGTGTGTGTGTGTGCCCCGTGCACAGGGGTGCGCTGGGATACTATGTATCCTACACGGGAACGCCAGCAGCACAGCTGCACGGATGCATGCACAGGCTTGCACGCAACGGACGCAATCAGAAGACAATGGCCCTGTTACGAAGAGAGAGGGGAGGGGAAGAGAAATAGGGAGAGAAGCAAGTGAGAAAGTCGCTTGGACGGGAGCTGCTGGGAGGCATTTTCTTTCCCAAAAGGGGGCACGGCCACGCCTCCCCGGAGCTTTGTGCGGTAGGCTACGTGCGCAGGGGTGTAATCTCGCAATGTGCCGACTTTCGTGGTTGTTTTGTCTTGTTCCGTCATGCATATGCGCACGTAAGGGCTCTCTCACGGAAGGGAAGTGTCATGAGGCGGCAAAGCAGGGCGCCAGGTGCATGAGGCAAGGAGTTGGTTTGGGAAGAACGACAATGAGAAGAAATATGAGACAAAGGCGGAAGAGGCGGAAAAAGGGAAGATTGGCGTGATAGACAAGACCCAGTTCCCCACAACCAATGGAGCGAGTCGTCTCCGGCAGCAGAAAGGGAAGACGGATCAGGAACAGCGAGCTTTCCACGATCCTGTATTCCTCACCTGCTCAGACCAATACAAAAATACAAAAGAGGCGTTCCGCCTTCTAAAGAACGGGAGGGGGAGGGGAGGAACCGAGGCGCCAACCCTGGGAAAGAAAACGAGATGCTGTCTCTCTTTGTACCACTGTAACACGCAACGTCTTTGCTTGGGGGGTGTTGCCCAACGCATCTGTGCGCCCCTTTTTCATTCCCTTGCCGTCTGCATCGCCCTCTTTTCCGTGAGCCCGTCCGGGAGCAGTTGCACTGCGATGCGGCCACAAGACGCTCTTCGTCACCCCGGGAAGAAGAAGAAAAAGGAGGATGCTGTCAAAAGGAAACAAAGCCACACACGTAACGTAGCGAGCTGCACAGTCAGAGGCATGGTGTACGGAGTACTCCGTCCTCCGTACACATAATACGGGGTACTCGTACGCATGACTGGGATGCCCGAAGCCCCTTCCATTTCTCTCTCCCATCCTTTCCCCCCCCCCCCCCCCACCCCCCGGTCGTCCCACGTGGCACGCGACCCGTCCTCCCCGAGGCAAAAACCCACCCGGGGCTAACACAATCAATGAGGGAGCAGGGAAGAGAGACGGAGTGGAGAACAAGGGCCACTGGTGAGCTGGAAAGAAAGCAAGGCAATGCCGTTCGTTTCTCTATTTCGTCAGGTCCGAGGAGGAAATGCTGGTGGGCAGCAAAGGAAAGCAAGCGTACGACGCCTCTCCCCTAACCGCTGTCCATTCTCCACCCAAGACTAGGAGAGAAAAAACGGGGACGGGGATGAGAGAGGTGGCTGAGCCTTGTTTGAACAAAGTGTACTGACTGACAGTTGCGGCGAGGCCGGTCGAAAACGATCCCCGGGAAGGGAGGGGGGGATCCCTCTTTCAGCTTCGCTAGGGTCTCGAGTGGCGAGTCGCATTGTCTCCGTGTCTTTTCTGAAAGGGATGGAATGGCCTCTCGTGGCGGCCGGGAAACCCCTCCGGGGTCTCCTAATTCGGACAGCAGGCCATGCTAAGCATCGGATGGTGTGTGTGCTGTTGTTTCTTTGTCCTGTGTCGTTCGGTAATGGCTCTACAGCATTTTCTTTGTTTGCAAGTGAAGACACGCGGGGGGGTAGTCAGAATGAGAAGTTGGGCATCCGGCCATCTAGGGGCGATTCAAACACGGACTGACTGCCCTATCCAGGATGGAGTCCACATTCTTGACGTCACTAGCCGTGCAAACGCAGCACTCCGACAGTCTACTGCCCAACGTGACTCAGATGGATGCGCTGAGGTGCCTTTTTTCATCTTCATTGTTCGTTTCCCCTTGTCTCTGTTCTGCAGGTGGTCTGTGAGATGCATCTACAGTGCAGCGTCAAAGAGGTCTCGACAGACAGACAACCATCCTCTGCCACGCTCTCCGCACCGCAAGTCCTCCGTAGAACCTGGCTCCCGCCGGATTCGCTTGCCACCCGCCTGCGCCTTTGTGCAGTGTGATTCTGCACGAAGCTAAAGAAAACAACACAAAGTAACAGCAAATAACAACAACAACAATAGAAAGTGAAAGAACAATGGCAGGCTTTTGTTTGTCAGTGTCGTAGACAGGCCGCACAAAGAAACACGAAAACCAAAAGGCACGGAACAACGCATATCTTACACACCCGCAACTGAGATGGGGGGGAGGCATTCCGAGCTCCAGAAACGAAGAAGCCAGCACACCCCCCCCCCGCGCGGAAAGCCGGTTTGATAGAACGCTTTCTCGAGACAGGCAGCCCTGTTTTCTTCTCCTTTTTCGATGGGAAAGGGGGACCAAACAGAAAAAGGAGGCGTGCCAATGTCGTGATGCATTGGCTAGAACGAGCACCATATAATTGATGACTCGCCCACCACCACCAAACACAACGCCTGTTCATCGTGGCACAGGACGGTGGTACAGCTCACACAGAATGCACTCCAGCCGGAAAGAAAAAGCAAAAAAAAGGCTAAAACTAAAACTAAGTAATAAAGGGAAATAAAAGAAGGAGAAGACTGCTGTGTAAGGGGGAGCTAGCTCCTCCCCAGAACGAGATGAGATGTAGCTGTGGCGCCTCGTTTCTGTTTACATTTTGGGTTTCTCTCGAGACGATCTCGCCTCGTTTTTTGTTTGCCGCTCCTTGCAAAACACTTTTCCTTTCTTTTATTTTCTTCTCATTTCCTTCATTGGCTCCAAAGGCAACGTGCGGTGTCAGTACCCAACATGACATGGGCCTTGGAGGGAGGCCACAAAAAAAAAGAGGATGACAGAGAGGGGCCGGTTCCTGTTGACCCTCTCTCCAGCTTAGCGGTGAGGAGAGAGGGGGGGTAGGGGGAAAAAAAGGCCCATGCATGCATCAGCCAGCATGCATGGGCTTTACCTGCTAACCAGTTACGTGACCTGGGGCGCGGCGAGGCGGATGAATCTTTGCTTCTTCTGAAACGGGAAAAGAAAAGAAAGAAGAAAAGGGAACAAGGCACCACAGCACAGCCCACGTCACAGCCCACAACACAGGCTGCAATGCATGCACACCGCATCTGCCAACCCAACCCGATAGCCAAGCGAAGGCGACGGAGCCCCCCGGCTGTGCCCTCTTGTCAACAATCGGGTCCAAATCTCATTCGCGACGGGGGGTGGAAGAGGGCACACCCAAGGGGTGGCATTGGCCCGGCACACAGTCCTTTGGCCCATTGGGAGCCGAAAACATTCCGTGGCCTAGGCAGCAATCCTACCCGACAGCACACTCTTCTCTAAGACAGATGACGGGCATTTTGGTGCCTTTTTTATTCGGGAAAAGAAGCATGCAATGAATCTATGTGCGGTGGCTGCCCTCACCTTTGGTTGGGGAGAAAGGATGCCATCGTGTGTATCTGTACAACGCTATGTGACATCGTTGATGGCATTCCCGTCTCTCTCCCTCCCTCTCAGGCCATTCGAACCTCGACACTACATCATCATGCCCGAGAGGGTGCAGGGGCGAGAAGAGAGTACTGAGAAAGTGGTGATGCTCGTGGACATAAACAGTAGAAAAGTGCTCGATCGGAAGCAAGAGCCCTGGTAGTGGCTTAGCTGCTTGTGCTTATCTTGCTTGGCGTCCAACCTCTTTCTTTCTGCACATTGGGTCAAGCAAGGGAAGAGGGGAGGGGTATATGTAAGATATATGTGGCGTTCATATAATGTGACTCGTCAGACCCGAATCTGCGGATATTTTCAGGTCAAAAGTGCAGAACGAGGCTGACAGGTGCGATTTTTTCCAACGACACACGAGAATGCTAGAGAAGAGGGAAGGGAACATTCGTTTACGATGGCCTCTCTCATCCTGTTCCTTTTCTTCGCAGTACTCCTGTTTCCTTTGAATCTCTGGCATGGCGTCTCACCCGTAATGTACACCCCCCCCCCTCTGCAAGCTCCAGCCCTGTCGAATAGGCAAAGGAGAAGTCAGCACGGCTTCACATAGCTTACCCTCCTCTTGGACCTCCGTAGAAGCCGATAAGGAAGAAGGGACTAGGGATACATACACAAGAAGCGTGGAATTAGGAAGAAAGAGTCGAGAACACGGTTGCCCCCTGGACGTTGACCGCATCGGTGTCTTTGACTTTCTCTTCTGCGCCAAAAGCACAAGCCCGGTTAAAAACTGGTGAATGCTGACGTACTTCACCCGGCCTATGGCAATGATAAATCGTGGGTGTACCCGGCTCTTCTCTCTGCTGCGTCCCCGTCCCCGTCCTCGGCCGTCGAGCCGATTGTAGCCAAGGAACGGCATGGCAGTTGGAACGCTGCTGGTGGCTGCAGACTTGCCTGCAAGCTTTTATCTTTGGCGTGAGACATATATTGTTCAGCGTGACATGTCGAAACAAGCAGAAGCTCCAGTCCTTGGCTGCCGACATATGACGTCCTTCTCTGTTCTTTGACGACATTGCAGCCTCTGGAAGCCCGCTGCTCTGGGCGGTGATCTCTTGCCGGCCGCGCCCGTCTCTGCGCCCACAACGACAGCGATAGCTCGCGTCCGACGTCCTGCCGAGGTTTCCCACCAGCATAGGATCGGCCGCCACGCAGTAGGCAGTTGTGGCCTGTTGGCCCAGCCAGGACTGCTTCCAGGGGACAGTGCGTCTTTGCCTCTTGCACACGCAGACGTATATGGTGGCCGTCCGTCTAACGCAGGCGCGCGTCCTTGCCAAAAAGAAATCTTTCGTTTCATTGTTCTCGTCTTTATCTGGTCGACGGGGGAGCAGTTGCAGTCCTCGTCCAGTTTCGGGTAGCAAAACTTGACAAACACAAAAAAAGAAACACCCAGATACCCACACCCCCTTTATGCGCCGTTGGTCCTTGGGGACAGATAGATGGAGAAAAAAACACAAAAACAAAGAGAAGGGTAGTCTCTCTCAGAGTCGCTGTTGGAAATCAAAAACGATGTGAGAGAGGGGGGAGACAAAAACTGGGGCTCGGAACGCCGGAGCACCGCACTTGGATCCCACCCCGCAGTGTCGCCGGCGCGACCATGGACTGCTGCTCTCACACGTCGGCTAGTTGTCGCGCTGATGTTCGCTGTTGCGTCGGAAGCTCGGGGAGCTCGGGAGCTCGGGGGGGGGGGGGGGGGGGGGGGGGAAACCCCCCCCAAAACACCCCAACCAACCAACCCCCAAAAACCCCCAAAAAAAAAAAACAACCCCCGCCCCACC
>JADHKO010000378.1:0-12929 GCA_019925425.1 Ophiostoma pallidulum | reverse complement strand
GCCGGGCCCCCCCCCGTCCCCCCCCCCCCCCCCCCCCCCTTCCCCTCCCTTCTCCCTTCCCACATCTATTTTCCTCATATCTCCCCGAGGAATCGTCAATGATGACTATTGGTAAAAGGTCAGACTGTTGCACAACGGCTCCTCTGGTTTGGCATGGTCTCCTTCCCCTCCGCCACACATTTGTCCTCGTGTCTCCCAACCCAGCTTCGGGATATACTCTGGCCTGGCGGGCCTTGGTTGTTCTGCGGCCGGGCAGCCATCCTGTGTTTGCTTGCTATGCTTTGCCACCTGGCTCCAGTCTATGGCCAGTCTGTGGATAGCAGGAAGGCTGTCATGGAATCCCAATGGAGCGGCCCTGGCCATCCGTGATCGGGGTTTCTCCGACTGCCACTTTTTGGAGTCCCGACTGCCACACTGCTGCTGGGCTCGCCCTGCGTGCAGACCTGGCGTCGGGGCCAAAGGCTATGGCAGACAAAGCCCAACGAGTAACGGGATTTGCAGCTGCATTTCACCTGCTTCGCGTGGCCATTGTCGAGACCAACATTTGTGGAGGGGAGGACTCCATGCGAAGCCGCTGAGTCTGCCTGGATGAAGACCAATATAAGAAACTGAAAAGACCTGAGACGACCTCTCCCCCCCCCCCTCTCCTTGACCTTATAATGCGCCGTCACCCGCCCGCAGGCATTGCACCTTGCTTTCTGTGCTTGTTGATACTGATCCGCACAACGGCAGCAACTGCTCGTCAGGCGACACTCACAGCGTAATGCAGAAGGTATTGTGCGCAGTGTCCCCCTTGGCAACGCAGCTGGACCTACGGCATATACATGCGAGGAGCACCGGTTTAGGGGATCATGACGCCTCTCAACGACCGCGGTAGCTCTGCCCGCGGGGGCGGCCCGGAACCTGGCATGGCTTGCAGCTACACAATGTGCACTGGACGGCCCGTACCAAGTACGCCATTTTGCATCGCCCACCTCGCACTGATCAAGCGGTCATCTACAAGGCAAAGCACCAGTAGCAGCAGCACGACTCTGAGTGGGAGTGCACCACCTGCCGTCAGCAATGGAGGCTTGCAGACGAAAGAACGCGGGGCTGCGTCTGCAAGAGCGCGCAGCAATGTATTATCGACGACCTATGTATTGAGGAAGTCCGCTTCGAGCTGCGGCCTACGGCCGCCCACCTTCAAGACAGCAGCGACACGGCCTCCATCTGTCAACGGAGGACCGCCCACGCCATCTTCGCGGGCCACGGGCCAGGCATCATCGTCTACTCATTCTCCTCTCCTAAAACAGTCGGACGCGAACACCGCACCATCTCACCGCAACAGCACCACAAGCATTTCAGAACCATTCTTACCGCTAACAGAAAGCCGAACAACACTTGACGCTGCAGGCGCCTCACGAAAACGAGCCAGGGCCGACTCTCAAGGGGACGCTTTCCCGCTGGACGGCACAGCCGGCGTCCGATTTGGCAACGGAACAGAGCTGGCGGGAAACGGGCGAGACCACGTGCGGGAGGGAGGTGGCGTGGCACCGATCGCAAATGGCAGCAACAGCAATAGGGAAGCCCTGCAAAGCGAGATTCCCGGGGCGTCGGCGGCAGAAAACCGAGCCCAGCGGCCCGAACAGCGCACGGACCCAGGACGACGGTCGTCTCTGCTGCGCCGGGTGCGGGAACGGGACCGGGGACAGGAGCGAAGTCGGCACGCTCTTGCCGGCGCAGCCGCAGCGACAGACCTCTCCCTCGACACCTTTGTGTACATCCAGGGCGCAGATGTGGCACCGCTTCCGCCGCCCCCCAATGTTGTGACCGCGACACGAGACGCCGTTGCGGCGGCGGCGTCGATCGCAGCACTGCGGACACGTTTGCGGGGCTCGGCGTCCTCGGAGCCCTCCTATATCTATGCCAACATTGATCCACGCGTGCACTGGACGCGGGCGCGGTCGGAAAGGTGGCACGCCGCGAAGCAGAAAGAAATCAAGGCCCGGGGGGGGCGCAAGACGAATTTCGGCATGGCCGCCCAGCGCATGGCAAAGCAGCGACGGCTCGAGGAAGGGGGCTCCTCGATGGCCGCTTCTGATGTGACAACAATGGGAAGCGGCGGCGGCGCAGACGCGCTGAGCGCCACCAATGGGGCACCCAGCAGCGCCGCCGGCGGCACCAGCAGCACCGCTCCTCGACAGCGAGAACCTGCAGGCCGTGCCCGTCCGCAGGCGCCCTCGGAGTGGACAGGCGACCTGCCGCCCGAGGTGACCGGCAACAAGGACTGGATGAGGTTTATGGGCATGTTTGCCCAAGACGAGGAAATCTGGCGCAGGGTTGGCCGGCCGGCGCTGCAGGGCCGACACAAGAGCCGTAACTGATCTCGATCTTGGCTACGTTTACGAACCTCCACCACGGCCTTTACTTTATCTCTCTCTCTCTCTCTCTCTCCTTTCTTCTGGCCTTCTCTTCTTCTTTCTCATACCTAATCGCCTTCTTTTCAAACAATTAATAATGTCCGCTGGGGGAGGGTTTGGGTCGGGGATCCCCCCGGTCGATGAGGGCTCGCCCCTTGGAATCACGGCCGCCTGCCGGCCAGCCCTTTTGCATACCTACCATGTCTGGGTATGTTGTGGTCTTGGCCACATTGTTCGGGTTTTGAGGATATCCCACACGGAACACACGCGGCGTGGGAGGGGCCAGGAGGTATATTATTGTGCGGTGCACAATCCGGAGGGCGCGGGGGGGATCAAAAATTCAACAGGAGTATCTTTCTTCTTTTTCATCATTCCGGGAGGATTATGGTTTAAGGCTTTCTTTTCTTTACCTTTTTTGCCGTCTGGGCCTTCCCCCCCCCCCCCCCCCCGTTCTCTTTATTCCCTTTCTCTTCTCTGGTCTTCTGGATCTAGATTCCAGCTCATCGAGACCGCACGTATATATGAGCCGGGGGGGGGGGGGGGGGCGATTCTTGAGCCAAGCTTGGCCGTGCAATACACAGGAAACAAGGAAACAATATAGTCTGCCGTGGGCCAGGCCATGTGTTGTGTCGACAAACTTGCCTAAGAATACCTTGGCGCAACTGCTAGTTTCGCTAGTGTGGCAGCGTCAACTGGAAAAACTACCCCCGAACGTGGATCTCTCGAGTTTTGTGTCTCGCATTCCGCCAGCCCACGTTTCGGTGCTTCCCTTTTGATATCCGTCTCGTTTCACTGTCCTCACTCAGCCTAGGCAACGGGGATAGCATCTCAAGCTCGCCTTGGTTTGCGTTCGATTATAAGACGGAGCATAGGAGAGACACAAATTGGTGATGCAACGATTTTGTCAAAACACATATCAAGAGATATTTACCTCCGCCCCCTTTCTTCCCTTTCCCTACCCCTTCATCAGACATCCAGGCCCCTTTTCACTCGCACAAAATAGAATCGTCATAATGCAAATGCAAACCAAGCCCCTCTGATATTTACATGGATAGTGAGGGCGCCGTGACCAGTCAAAAATAAAAGCCCCCCCCCCCCCCATTTCCCGGCGGTATCACTTGTGATCTTGCCTTCTCTTCACCCTTTTATTTGGGCGCATCCTTTCCAATCTTTCGCTTCGTTTCGTCGCTTCTTCTTTTCTTTGCTGCCCTCCCTCCCTACTCCCCAAGAAGACTACCGCTGCGACAGCATGTTCAGTGCACTGCCCGCCAGGATGAACCCTGCCTGGTCCTTGCTGACGGCGTGCTTGACGGGCACCAGAAACTCCTCGCCCGTCGCCGCCTTGGTCACCTTGAGCTGCACCTCGCCCTTGCCGGCCGCCCGCAGCATGTCGTACAGGCCCACCGTCGCCACCTCGTCGCCCGCGTCGATGCGGTCGTAGTCGGCCTCGTCGGCAAACGTCAGCGGCACCACGCCCTGCTTCTTGAGGTTCGTCTCGTGGATGCGCGCAAACGACTTGGTGACGACGATGCGCGCGCCCAGGTACCGCGGCTGCAGCGCCGCGTGCTCGCGCGCGCTGCCCTCGCCGTAGTTGTGCTCGGCCACCACCAGCCACGGCTGGCCGCGCTCGCGCCACCGCAGCGCCAGCTCGGGGATCGTGCTCGCCGTGCCGTCCAGGTCGTACGCCACGTTGACCTCGCCCGTCGCGGCGTTGACCGCCGTGTTCAGCGTGTTGGCGCTGATGTTGGGCAGGTGGCCCTTGTACTTGAGCCACGGGCCGGCCGCCGAGATCGTGTCCGTCGTGCACTTGCCCGCGACCTTGACGAGGACGCGCAGGCCCGCGAGGTCGTGGTCCGGGAACGGCGCAAAGGGCTCGAGGACGGCGAGGCGCTCCGACGTTGGCGCAATGGCCACGTCGACGGACGCGTCGGGCGGCTGCACCAGGGCGGCAAAGGCGGCGCGGCCCTCGTCGAACGGCTGCGGCGGGCCCTCCAGGCCGTGCGGCGCGGGGAACCGGAACTCGCCGCCGTCGGGCGTGGGAATGGCGTCGGTCAGGGGGTTGAAGGTGGTGGAGCCGGCAAAGGCCAGCGCCGTGACGATCTCGGGCGACGCCAAAAAGTTCATCGTGTCGAGGTTGCCGTCGTTGCGGCCGCGGAAGTTGCGGTTGTACGACGTGAAGATGGCGTTCGCCGTGCCCTTCTCCACGCCGTCGCGGCGCTTCCACTGGCCGATGCACGGGCCGCAGGCGTTGGACAGCAGCACGCCGCCGGCGTTGTTGATGGTCTCGAGCGTGCCGTCGCGCTCCAGCGTGGCGCGGATCTGCTCGCTGCCCGGGGTCACGTAAAAGTCGGACACGGGCTGCAGACCGGCCGAGGCGGCAGCCTTGAGCAGGCTCTCGACGCGGGTCATGTCCTCGTACGAGCTGTTGGTGCAGCTGCCGATGAGGCCGGCCGACAGCTTCTGCGGCCACTGCTCCTGCTGGACCGTCTCGCGGAACTGCGACAGCGGCGTGGACAGGTCGGGCGTGAAGGGGCCGTTGATGTGGGGCTCCAGCTCCGACAGGTTGATCTCAATGACCTCGTCGTACTCGGCGCCCTCGTCGGCGGCAAACTGGAACACGGCATCCTTGTCGGTGGGGGACGCCTGTGTGCCGCGGAATTGCTGGAACCGCGCAGCGTCCCGTGCCGCCTGGTCGCGGCGCGTCGACACCAGATACCGCGCCGACGCAGCGGTGTAGGGGAAGACGGACGTGGTGGCACCCACCTCGGCACCCATGTTGGCCATTGTGGCCATGCCCGTGCAGCTCAGCGTCTCGACGCCGGGGCCCGAGTACTCAATCACAAAGCCCGTGCCGCCGCGGACCGTCAGGCGGCCGGCCAGGTGCAGGATGACGTCCTTGGGCGACACCCAGCCGCCCAGCTGGCCCGTCAGGCGCACGCCGAGCACACGTGGCGCCTTGAGCTCCCAGGGCGCCCCCACAAGGGCCTCGACGGCGTCGGCACCGCCCACGCCAATGGCAATCGTGCAGAGGCCGCCGGCGTTGGGCGTGTGGCTGTCGGTGCCCAGCATCATGAGGCCGGGGACCGCGTAGTTCTCGAGGACGGTCTGGTGGATGATGCCGGCGCCGGGGGGCCAAAAGTCAATGCCGTACCGGCGCGCGGCGGACTCGAGAAAGGCAAAGACCTCGCCGTTGGCGCCGATGCCTACGTTCAAGTCCTCCTCGGCGCCCTTCTCGCCGACAATCAGGTGGTCGCAGTGGATGCTGGCGGGGACGGCAGTCTTGGGCAGGTTGCAGGTCATGAACTGCAGCAGCGCCATCTGGGCGGAGGCGTCCTGCATGTTGACGCGGTCGGGGTTGAGCTGCAGGTTGGCCTGGCCGCGAATGGCGCGGCCATTGTCCGTGTTTGTGAGCAGGTTGGCCTCGACGTCGTCGAGGTGGCTGTACAGGATCTTCTCGGTGAGGGTCAGGCGGCGGTCAGCGCCCAGCACGCGGCGGACGGTGGCATATTTGTTGTAGAGGCGCTCGTACACGGCGGGCAGCGGCGCGGCGTCGTCGACGGTGGAGAAGAGGCGGCGGGCGGCCGTGGGGAGGGCGTGGCGGAGAGGCTGCGGCAGCTGCAGGTGCGAGGAGGGTCAGCATGGGCGTCTAGGGCGTCCAAGGCGTTCAATGTTGCTTCTGAGGGGGGGGAGAAGAGGTAGTTCTTGCGAGGGAGAGGACGCCGACGGAGAGAGAGAGAGAGAGGAGAGAACTTACCCTGGCCAGCGCCCCAGAGCGGCCAGCAAGCACAAGAGGTCCCATGACGGCTCTGGCACTCTCAGTCTCCCTGTCCTTGAACGTTCGAGGGAATCACAAGAGCGCATGCGCTGTGCCGGTCGAAGAGGAGGAGGAGGAGGAGGAGGTGGTGGTGGTGGTGAGTCGCTGCTGTGCAGAGAAGTTCGAATAAATTTTTGTGGGGGGGAAGGGTCCCCTCTTCCCAATTCTTCTCAATTGGCAGTGACGCTCGGCGCAAAAAAAAAAAATATAGTGTGCAATTGGCTCCAACGGCAAGGCACACGACCCGCCGGCAATCGGACCCCATCAGTGGAGCTTTACTGGGGGAGAATGGGGGAAAGAGCGATGGTGTAAGTTCTGGCCAATCACAAGGCCGCCAATTCAAAAAAACAACAAGACAGACTCACAGCCCGCAGTTTTTATTATTTTATTATGGCGTCCACACAGGGAGTTGGGGAAACCCCGCAGACACACGTCGCGGCAGACGCCCGAGACCGAATTCTGGGAGCCTTCTGGGAGGGACAAAAACGCAACGTTGCGCAAAGGCGCCATATATGTCTCTTGCGTCCGCAGCACAGAGAGATTGCTGTGTTGCGTAGCCCACGTGACAAGGCCGACTATATCAGGGCCAGGATGGCAGCCTTGCGGCGTTTCTAGTAGACGGGGCTGCATCGGGACATATACAGTCGAAAAGCCGGGGGAAAATACCATTGTGGCATTGCGTTGTCTCTGTCATAGACAGCGGTCAGGGTCTCTCTCTCTCTATATGCGTGTGGAGACGCTCCCAGCATGTGTCTCCGTCGCGCCAAACGCCGTAACTGCCACAGTCCCGTTTCCATGGAACGCTTAAAGAGGGACACAAATCAAAGATGAAAACAGAGATGGAAAAAACGAGACCGTTCGGGCCACCCGCCGTGGCCACACACTCTCCTCCCAGCCAAAAAAGCAGATGCGCTGTCCCGTGCACGCTTTCACGCAATCTTCTGCCGCTTGGCATCCGTGCCTCCCGGACCTCCCGGACCTCCAGACGTCGACACGTTGCTCGGCACATCCGCCAGGGGCGGCCGCGCAGCCCCCGCGGGAGCATCGTTTGGCGGCGGCCCACGCTTCATCGGTGGCGGCCGGAACTGCCCCCGGTTGGAAAGGGGGCTCGACATGCTTGGCGGAGCCCCAATGCGACGTGCTGGCTCAGGCATGGGGTGGTTTGGACCGCCGCCGCGTGTCGTCAGGCCAGCTGGCCCAGCACCGCCCGATGATACTGCTGCTGCTGCTGCTACTGGTGCTGCTGCTGTTGCTGCTGAAAGGGCTCCGCCTCCGTTCGCTGACGCCGCCGTGGTGGCCGGGGTTGAGATTGCACCTCCGGCGGGCCGGCTTACTTTTGGGACCGGCTTCGAGGAGTTGTGGTCGACTCCGGGCGTCTTGCGGATGGAAGGGCTCTCGGCTTTGGGATTGAACAGATGGCCGGCCTGGATGGAAGGGGCGACGGCAGCAAGCGCATCGCCGTCACCGACCTTGGCAACCGCACGTGCAGACAGCCAAGGGGTTCCTTCTGCTTGTACCGCACTGCCACCCCCACCCCCGCCTGTATTGTTGTTTGCTGCCGATGGCTTTTGCCCGTTTGTGCTGTTGTTGTTATTGTTGTTGTAGTTGGCCTGGGCTTGTTGCCTCTGTGCCGCCTGTGCGAGCATCGAGGGCGCCTGTTGTGGCCGGTGAGCCTGGTGGTTTGTTGCTTGTTGGTACGGTCTTGCTCCAGCACCGGCACCAGATCCGTTTAACCGGCCATGCGTTGGCGTGGGTGTCTGAGGAGGCCGTGGTGGCATTCCACCGCCAGATTGTCGAGAGGCATTGTTGTTGTGTTGGTATTGTTGCTGCTGCTGCGGTGGCATCTGCCGAACTGGGCTCGTATTTCTCGAGTTTGGATTGTACTGAGGTGGCGCCAGCGCGGGTACGGGCGGCCCGCGAACAACCACTTCGTCGGGATGGCCCTCCTCCGAGACGCAAAAGTCGGCCTCGTCAAAATCTACATCTGCTTGTCAGGCCCCTTTTCTTTGCATCCACCGCGGCTGACACAAGACGACCATGCGAAATGCTTACCTCCTAGAAAGTCGTCGTCGAAGATGTCCATTGTAATGCCTGTGGATGAAAAAGAGAGAAGAAGGGGAAAGCATGGGTTAGAACGCTTCTAGAACAGGTCCTCACGTTCAGGAACAAAAGAGGTGGCACAACATACCAGACGTGTCGGCGAGCGTGGATGCCTCTTGCTTGGTGATCACCGGCGCCCCTGTTGCAGCCACAGCTGCTGCTGCTGCTGCTGCTGCTGCTGCTGCTGCTGGTGGAGCCATCGCAGGAGCCGCGCCTCCCGTGCCACCACCGCCCTCGGACTTGACGGCAAAGTCGGCATGCCGGTGCAGGCTCTGCTCGCTGTAGGTGCGCTTGTTGGCGGGCGTGACCTTCATCTTGGACACGCGGTCGACGTAGGTCTTGTCGTAGATGCAGTTGCCCAGGACGTTGCCAAAGTTGCGCAGCGCGCGCTTGAGGGCGTCGGTCGTGCCCTCCTTCTTGGCCTTTTCAAAGGCGGCCGCCTTGCCCTTGCAGTTCTCAATGTGGCCGTAGCCAATGTCTTCGTGGTAGGCGCCGTCGCGCAGCGTGACGCGCACAATGACGGACAGGCCGACGGAGATCTTGAGCGTCTGCGGGTGCTCGTCGACAAAGTCGATCTGGATGTTCTGGATGGACGACGACCAGCCGTTGAAGCCAAAGACCTCGTTGGCCAGGCCGATTACCTTTTCGGCCGCAATGTAGTGCACCTTCTGGCCCGACGGCCCCGCGCGCGCCGACAGGTACTCGGGCCCGAGCTGCTTCTCGAGGCGGCTCTGGAGCGTCGCAATTTCCTGGGCGGTGTACTCGGACAGGCGCTGGACGGGCGCCTGCTGCAGCTGCTGGTGCTGCATGTCGCCAAAGCCCGCCTGCTGGGGCTGCTGCTGCTGCTGCTGCTGCTGTTGGAAGGGGTTGGATATGGGTTTGTGCTGGTCACCAGGACTGGACGGGACAAAAAAGAACAAGAAAAGAACGAATGGATTAGCATTTCACAGGCAACAAAACAGAGATGTGAGCCCTTCCCTCTTCCCTCTTCCCCCCTCCCAAATACCCCCCCCCCCCAAAAAAAAACATACGCAGGCATAGTGACAAGCTGGCATCCGAAGCAGGACCAGAAAAATCTCTGAGCCGCCGGAGGGGGTGGTGGAAACAAAACCCGCCGACACGTTCAGGGAATCGCCAGGCACGACGCGTCTGGGTCGGAGCAGCAGAGGAAAGGCGCCCAAAGGGTAGGAAATGGTCCCCTTAAGAGAACAACTCGCCGGCGATCCAGAGAGACAAGATGGTCCGCGAAAAAGGGGTGGCAATGTCGGTGGCGGCGCGTGGCTGGCTGCTGGCCGTTGGGTGGTTGGAAGAGCGATCGCGTCTAGGAAATGTCCGCGAATACAGCGACGCGACCTGGGGGGGGGGGTCCAAAGCAGTTGCCAAACTCACTCGTGGTCACGTGTGGCGCCCCGTTTGGTGTCTTGGGCTGGAGTGAGACAGTGGGGAGTGGAGACAGCGGGCAGAGTGCTGCCTCCACCAGGCCGTTCGTTGCCTGTGCTACAAGGGCCGCCTGGCTGGCTGGCTCAGCGCTGCTCTCCTCCACTGGTGGCATCATGATATCGTACTTTACAAGCAAATAGGATATGAATGGTTGGCTTTTTGCGTCTGGAGACGTTTCGTTGCAGAGATCAACAGCCAGGTGAAGAAAAAAAACAAGGAAAACAAAAAAAGAAAGAAACGCTGCAAACGGGACACGAATGCAGCGAACACCATGCCTGTCTCCTCTGCCCGCTGTCTCGACAGTCTGTGTGCAGCCACACAAGTGCAGCGACCGATCGACGTCGGAAGGGGGCGCGGTTGAGGCAGATGCGGAAGTGAAATCTGCACGACGTCTGCGAGGCAAATCAGGGGGCGCTCGTCGAACCAGACCCGGGGTGCAGTCTGGACGCGGCAGGTCATCAGCGAGGCGTGGCGAGGTGTCGTTGTGTACGGAGTATATTTGCCCTGAATGGAATCTTCAATACGGCGGGCAGGCCGTCCTTGTGCACCACAACGTGGATTTGTCTTTACACATGCACAGCCCGAACCAACGTGTAGAAAGCACAGCACACCAAACAAACAAACAGACAAGCAAACCCAGCATACGATGGAGCCCTCAACCGTTGGCAAAACCCACACAGAACGGTGAATGGCGGGAGGGGGCCGCCGCCTCGGCTTCGCCTGGTACGAAGAAACAACAATGCCCAGTGATTTGCAATGCACCCAGTCAGCCAGTGCGACGTCGGCCGCCTCGCGTGTCCAAACAGAAGAGGAAGACAGGCAAAGAGGAAGACAGCAGAGGTTGGTAGCCGACATGCCAATAATGGTGATTCTGTGGACAAACAGAAAGAAGCAGAAAACGAGCATAAACAACAAACAAAAAAACTCTGCGGGTGGAGAGAGAAGGCAAGGGGTGGGGGAAAGAAACATAAAAACGCCGCCTAAATTTGAGTGTGTCTCCCAAAGGTCCCCTGGATTCTATGGACGCTGGCCGTATAAACACCGTTGATGGGGGATGAAAGGTTGCAAGAAAAAAAGAAGAAAAAGAACAAGAGTCAGGGGGGGTTGAATGAACGACAATAGTAACACGCAATGGGTAGAATGATGGAAAAGAGAACAAGGACAAGAAACAAACGGCGGATGCAAAAGCGTAAAATGCGACCCCAGAAGCCAAGCCATGAAGAAAAAGAAGGGAAAATGAAAGAAGAAAAAAACATGGTGTGCGTCGTTCACAGTTCGTTAAAAATCTGCCGTGCGTGGCCTTCTCTTTCGGCCGTGGCGGATTGGGTCGTAGCTCTACCAAGGGCCAACCCGCACGGGGGCGCCAAACGTATTGTTCAGCAGCTGGCTGCGGATGGAGTTGGGGTCGTTGCTGGCTGTGCTGCTGCCGCTGCCGCCGCCGCCGCCCGGCCCCATCCAGCCGACGTTTGCCGACAAGGCGCTCATGGCGGCATCAAGACGGCCGCCGGCCTGCTGGTTGTGCTTGGAGAGGGTCTGGTCCCAGTGCTCCGACATCAAGAGCGTGAAGCCGCCGCCGCGCTTCGACGCCTCCTGGATGACGACGGCCCACGCGCGGGCAATCTCGTCGTAGGCACCCTCTTTGTGCTGCCGGTACGTCGGGCTGTCCCAGTCGGGCAGCTGGTGGATGATCTTGGTGGCGCCGTCCAGGAACTCGAGCGACGCCGACGCCTGGGACTCGACGGGCGGCAGGAACTGGCGGGTGAACTCGGAGATGGCGTCGACCAGCGCGGTCAGAGGCTGCTTGACGCGGTAGTAGTTGTAGTCGGCACTGGACTGGCCATACGGCATGGCGTTCCGTAGCCGGGCCTCGTACTCGCCGAGAAGGCGGAGCGTGGACGCGGGGGTCGGGTGTGGTGCGTTTTCGGACACCTGCTGCGCGATGGCCGGGTGGTGGTCGCAGATGGTCTGCAGGATGGCACGGAGCTGTGCGGCGTCGAGGGCCTCGAGCAGTCGGGGGACGGGCAGCGGGCGGCCGACCATGTCGGCAGAACGGGCCTTCTTGGACGGACGCGACAGCTGGCGGGACGAGATGGCGGGCGAGCTCATCGGCGAGACGGACATTTCATCGCCGCCGTCGTCGTCGGCTTTCCGCTTCTTGGAGGCGGCCATGGTTGGGAAGGGAGACACTAGGCAAAAGGCAGGCGGTTAGAAGGGCCGTACGGCACGACGTGCGGTGCAGGGAGGCGTGCCAAACAAAAGAGGCACAACAAAGGGGGGGAGAGGGGGGAGGGGAGGGTGAACGCACTGGACCGGGAAGGGGACTGTCTCGGCGACTCGTGCTGGTGGGGGAGGAGAGGCGGCTGCGGTGACAGCAAGACGTTCATTTTGCGAGGACAAGCAGAAGGGGAGAGAAGATGCAAGCCTCGGTCGGGGGTACGATGGGAGGGGGGACGGCGAGCGAGGACGGCGAGCGAGGACGGCGAGCGAGGCAAGACGACTGCCGTCCTTTGTTGCGGGCGCACGGAGGCAAAGGACGGCCGCAGAGGCGGTGGCAGACGGCGTGTGTCGGCCGGAGGGGGGGTTCGGAACGAAGGAGAAGCCGGGAAGCAGAAAGGAGGAACGAGTTTTTTGGCGGCGATCAGAAGTCGGGTTGTGTTTGAAAAAGAAAAGGATGTAGGGGGGGGTGGCGAGGGGAAACAAAGACTACGACGTAGATGCGAGTTGAAGGCGTCGAGGGAGGTTAAGGAGACAAGAGGGAGAAGGGAGGGAGGAAAGATAGGGTTAGCGCCAACGGAGAGAAAGAAAAGGGAAAAAGAGGAGACGATGGAAACGAGACGACGAGGAAGCGAGGAAACGAGGAAAAGAGGAAAAGAGGAAAAGAGGAAAAGAGGAAGAGAGAGAGGACGAGGCAAAGCCGCTAGTGCCGCCAGGCGGGCAGGAAAAGGAATTTACTGTGACTTGTCTAGCGTGTGGGCGCCCAGGCGGGCAGCCCGCTTTCCAGTGGGCTCCAGCGGAGGGGCTGCTGCTGTGTCGTTTTCCCACAGTCGCTTCACTGTGGCGGGCGGGCCAGACCAGGGAAGGGGGCTGTTTGTTGGCGGTCGCTGGGCAGCTGGATCCATGGAATCTTAGCGGCCTGAGCGGTTCATGTGATGTGGAGCTGCCGGCGGCGGGGGGGG
>JADHKO010000377.1:890-12949 GCA_019925425.1 Ophiostoma pallidulum | reverse complement strand
TTGTCTTCTCCACAAATATGGTGCCAAAAGAGGTATAGCCTGAAAAGTCTTGGCGCGATAATCCCATTTTGCTAATCCTAATCCTTAATCCAGAAAATAGAATCAGGCCCTAAGAGAGCTAGGAATGCTGGTCATCGACACGTCGCGAGGGAAGGGCCATGAGAGAGGGCGTGGCGGATAATCAGAGCATGAGGCGGTCTGTAAAAGATAAACGTAAGGAGACAGAGGGCCGAACAAACAAGAAAAGGGAAGCCGCACCTTGCTTCTCCCCATTGCTTCTTCGTCTTCGCCTGCTCTCATCGGCATCTCCTTGACGGGGGGGGGCGCCAGAAGGGAGCGAGAAGCACAAGAGGACGCCCGTTGTGCATACTCTAGTCTTTATCTAGGCAAGTCCAGGGCTTGCCGGTGAGCCTCAAGACGAACGGTCATGGCATTTTCCGTCATTATGAGCTCCCACTCTCTTTTCCACACACGAGCCAAAAGAAAATAGAATGAAATAACGAAATTGCGGGGCGTTGGGTCTCGTCCAGGTCCGTTCTTGCTCGTCTCCTTTCCCCTTTTGGGCGAGAGGGGGGAGACCTCCTCCCCTTCCTAGAGACGGACGCAGTCCACAACTGCTGCATTCTCCACCTAAACCAAGCATACCCCTGGCCGTTGTTATCTCAAGACTCGAAGCGGGGGGGGGAGGGGGGATGAAGACTTGGCCAACATCGACAGCATCATTTGCTTTCCATTTGTGATGGCCATTCGTGTCGTATCTACGAGGCCGGAATACCGGGGGGGGAGGGGGTACGGAGTACGGAGTACTTGCGTCTCTCCTTTATGATGTGCATATGATGCGAGTACACTCCGGTCTTGCAGACATTGAGGGGCTGCTGCATCTCCTTTGACCTTCTGGACTGCTTTGGGCATCCGCTGTCTTGCCGCTCTCTGTCCTCCCTCCTTGGACCCCGTCGTCAAACAGGCAACTACCTCTCTCCTTGCCTCTTGGGCTGGCTAGTCTCCGTTCTCTGTCTACTGCAGTTTGTTTGCTTGTTTGCTTGTTTGCTTGTTTGCTTGTTTGCTTGTTTGCTTGTTCGTGCCAGCAATCATTCGACATCCGCGCCAAAAATTAACAAGGCTACAGGTGCAGAACCAGCTCAATCCGCCTCGCAGCTGAACCCCAGCGCGATGCCATGACCTACTCGTATGAGAAGGGCAATTGCAAACCTGCATACCGCTCAATAATAGACAAACAGCCCGGATGTGCGTATATTGTCTCTCGGTCTTCTCTGGGATTAGCGGCCGTGCACTGGCCCAGCTGACCTCCTCTGCACAACTGGCTTGGCCTTTCCCCCCTTTCCTGGCACTTTGACGTGGCGGATACCCCGGCAGCTCCTTTATTTCTTCTTCACCGTTGCGACGCTATGCACTCTACGGTTCTAAAAGAGAAACAGAACCTGTTATCTTGTAAGACACCCTATTATCCTATGCAGTCAGCTGCAAACAGAGCCTTTGCACGTTCTCGTACGCATACAAAATCGCCAGTTGATCGGCAACCCACCGTGTGGCCTTTTTATTTGCCCCTTCCGTGGCCGTCTTTTCTCTTTTTTTTCCCTCGCCGGCGCCAGTTGAGACTGGCCTGGCCGTCGGGGCATGGCCAGGTGTACGATGTATGTCCCAGCCTCTTCTTCAACGGTCGCGGCCAGGGGGGCGGGTGATGTTTGGTGATGTTTGCCAGTGTTTAGAAACGTTTGGCGCCTGGTCGTCCTCCTTCCAAAGACCCAGCGTAAACCTCATACTACGTCGTAGGAACAGGCATCCGAGGCCAGACCCTCGGGGCTCTCCTCTTTCGAGCTGTTGGGAGCCAACATGATATTAATACACCGCAATCAAAAGCGCCCCGTCCCTCCTCTTCCTCTCCTTTTAGAACCACGGTTTTCCCATCCGCAAGCAAGACGGCGTGCTACGATAGGTTACACTGTCGAGCAAAACTCCGTACTTCGTACAACGAAGGACTCCTCTGTTTTGGCCTTTTACTCGTAGCTGTGGAAACTCGTAATGTCCCCAAGGCTAGGCGTGGCGGGAAGGGCTCTACCTACGGCTTTCTCATCCAACCATTGCTGGGGGTGGCGCCCGAGGCCGTTTCATTTCGCCCGACCGTCTGATGTCGTCCAAACGAGCCATCGGCTTGGTCCCGTTTGGCAACGTGAATGGCTCACCTTCTTCTTTTCGGAGCTCTGTAACTCTGCCAAACGTGAAAATACGAGCCGTATTATTACATACCTTCCTGTCTGATGACACAAAAAGCGTAAGAAGCTACGCGTTGCGTCGTACTCGTTACCTGGCCTCTGAACAGGGCCCAGTGTTTCAGAGGAATCCTCGACAGCCGCCGAGGGGGCAAAACCAAAACAAAACGGCGCAACGAGACTGGCTCTTCCTGTCTATGTGTTGGAATTGCCCTCATTTCCAGGAAAAAGAGAAGAAGAGAAAAGGAGCACATGACATAAGCCGCATGTGCGTGCTGCACAAGGCATCACATCACACATGGAGGACGAGCCAATGAAGCCTCCCCTCCCCCTCCCCCCCGGTCCGGCCTCCGGCGGCAGTACTCGTATGTCGACATCGCCTTGTCAGCCCTGTCCTGAAACACAGCAATGGATGCGAAGCCACAAGCTGTTGTCTTTTCTCTCTTGTTTGCAGGCTCTTTTGCGATCATCAAAAATCGCATTTGAACTCCCGATGCGAGCGTCCTTTTACGATGGAGTCGGCAGGACTCTTTTCTCCCTCTTCTCTGCCCCCCTCATCCTCCTCCCGTTTTGTGGCTCTGTGCAACTCTGCAACTGCGACGCTGCGGTCGCAGCAGGTTTTTTTATATGACGATCTTCACACATCACACTATTCCATTTCCCTGTTCAGCCACTTACAAGGCTATTGACGTAGGAGCAAGGTCTCTTCGGGGCCTCCGTCACCTCTACGGCTTGCTTTTCTCCCTCACGGCTTTGCTTCTTGCTGCTCCCGCCCTCCCTCTTTTTTCCCCTTTTCAAATGAGGCACGCGGCCCGTGAGGCGACGCCTATTTTGGTTTTGGATTTGACGACGGCCTCTAAGTGCATGTCGTAAACGGCATGGCCCCCCTCAAGCCCTCTACGGAAGCATACCCGTCCGCACTTTACCGTCCCCCCCCCTCCGGTTATGTTTGCAGGAAGCGTTCACAATGCTAAGGGAGAGGATACCAGAACCGAATCAGGGCCGTGTGCATGCATGACGCAACAGCATGTGTGACCCCAAGATTCAGGGCCGAGGTGGCATCCGAGACAGCGAACTGTCGTGACGACAAGAAAGAGGAAGAGGAAGCAAAAATAAAAGGAGGAAAAAGGGAAGGAAAGGCCGCCTTCCTACAAAGCGATATCATCCGTGCTCGAAATTGGCAACATATAACAAAAAAGGGCACAGCAGGGAGGCGGTGACCGCGTCCGTATCCGCGAGGCACAGCGACACGGCATCCTTCCATTTCACACGAGAGACACGTCGGCTTGGCATTCCAGGTGGGGTTGAGTGTCTCTATATTTTTACCAAGGCTTTGTGAGAGAGAGAGAGAGAGAGAGAGAGAGAGAGAGAGAGAGAGAGAGAGAGAGAGAGAGAGAGAGAGAGAGAGAGAGAGAGAGAGAGAGAGAGAGATTCATATATATATACGGCTCATGGCTCCTTCTTCTTCCCACCCGGGACATGCTCTTTCCTTCCACTCCCCAAACAAACGGCATGTAGGGCGAGCTCCGGTCACACATCGACTGCAAGGCGTCTCCATGACGGTGACAACCACCTAATTCGATATTGTACACCCCTACTTCGCATCACCGACCGCCGAACTCTCTGCAGCTCGATCTCCTAGCGGCGATGAAGTGGTTCGCCTCAGCGTCGGCCGTTGCGGCCTGCACGGTTATCCTGGTGTCTGCAGGGACTATTGCACCGCGGGCCGCCTCGGTCGTCACCTACAAACTCAAAGTTGTTGCGTAAGGCTGTCTCCTGCGGGGGGTGGGGGGGGGGGTCTCTCTACAAGTTGCCGTTTGCTTGTGCTCTTCAGCTTTCGTCTTGACCAAACTGCTGACTGGGGCGCTGTTGTTCCAAGACCGACTGCTTCCAACCTCAACGGCCAGTACCTGTCCATCCAGACCGACGGCAGCGTGGGTGTCTACGCGGCGCGGGGCGCCGACACTGCCGGGCCCCAGCTGTCGACTGACGCCAGCAGCAGTAGCAAGCTCGACCCTGTGCTACCGGTCCCGGTACGACTCTACGTCGCGGCCGGCATTGACGCGCACCACTACGAGCTGCACACGTACCCGATCGGCATCGTCGACCACGCTCTGGCCCTGAACGGCACGGACAGCCTGCTGTTCCTCAACGACGTGGCCAGCCCGAGCACGGCCAAGGCCTACGGCCCCAGCGGCGCCAAGGTGGACTGGAGGTCGTTTACGCTCGGCGACTACCGCGAGACGAGCGGCAGCGCACGCAGCGATGCGCGCGCCGTCCTCAGCATGCGGCTGCCGCCACCGCTCTTGAGCAACAGCGTCTCCTATGGAGGTTCCCACGGGTACTGGGTGCTGATCCAGCAGTCCGCCACTGCCTATGCGGCGGCGTGGTATGACGGTAAGAAACGAGCTGGGCGTTCCCTCACCCTCCTCTTCCCCCCCTCCTGTTTCTCTGTTTTCTTTAGGCTAAAGCCCCTTGCCTATGCAGGTGTCTCGATCATCCCACAAAACTACCGGCGCGCCGAAATCGCCTATGAACAGGAAAGCCAGCAACAAAGGACGAGATAATAGCTGTCGAGGGGAAGATAGGGGATGGGGGGAGGAAGCACACGGGACGGGGCAAGGGAAAACCGAAGAAAGAAAGAGGTGGCAGCGGGAAAAGTCGCAGAGCGTGATCGAGGTGACATTTTCGATACCAGCCGTTTTTTGTCGTGAATAGGCAGGTCCCAGTTCTGTTCCTAAAGCGACGAGGGTAGAAGACAGACACCCCGGGCGGTGCTCTGCAATAGAGCTATGCAATATGTCTTCGTTATATATGTGTGTCTGTGCCCCTTCGACAGCCCTGCCTGGCATCATGCTATTCTACAACAAAACTCGTATGACGGCAAGAGAATACTGTGTAATGGTCTGATTTTGTGGTTTTTTTTTCTGGTGAGCCTGTAAACTTATGGTTGTCGTATCCTTGTATGTTTCTGCTGTGCTTCCCTTCCCTTCAACCGCCTTCCTCCTCTTCCGTCCTCTTCCTCTTGTCCCAAGAGGGGGGGGAGGTACGGTCCATATAAATAAACCCCTGGCTGCTCGGCCTCCCTTCTCTACTTTCTCTGTCCTCTCCCGTTTCTTTATTTTCAGACAATAATATGGAACAAAACGAAAAACAGAAAGAAGAAAAAAAAGCTGTCCGTCTTGGATTCGCCACGCACACCGTCCTAGACCCGCACTCGCGCCCTCTTCCTCTCAGGCGTCTCGCAATTCGTTGTACAAGAGAAGAAGAAACGAATGTCTGTCTGTCCCGTTCCAGAACCCCAGGGGGTGGGGGGAGGGTGGGGGATCCTTTCTGTCGCCGTCAAAATCAACGAGGACAAGCATTAACATTTGCCCCGACGCAAAGTTCATTTCAGAAGAATAAGACTCGAAAACAAAATAGGGAAAAGTCGAATGCCAACGCAACAAAAAAGAAGAAGAAGAAAAGAGGTGAGGGGGATGGAGGAGAAGGCCGAAGACAGACAACAAAAGGCGTCATTGGAGAGCTCTCAAGTCAAGTTCGCATCGCAAGACTTGGGAGGGGTCGCGGCCGACGGCTTTTCTCTGCCTCCTCTTTTTTTTCGATTTCCTTTTTTAAAACGACATCTCCTTCTTGATCTCGGCAATGGCGCGTCCGGGGTTCAGGCCCTTGGGGCACGTCCGTGTGCAGTTGAGAATGGTGTGGCAGCGGTACAGGCTCATGGAGTTCTCAAACGCGGCCTTGCGCTCGTGCTTCTTCTCGTCGCGCGAGTCGGCGAGCCAGCGGTACGACTGCAGCAGGATGGCCGGGCCCAGGTACTCCTCCGAGTTCCACCAGTACGACGGGCAGGATGTGGAGCAGCAGAAGCACAGGATGCACTCGTACAGGCCGTCGAGCTTCTTGCGGTCCTCCTTGCTCTGGCGGTATTCACGGCCCTAGGTCAAAAGATGTTAGTTTTTTCTCCCTTACCCCCCTTTTTCTTCTTCCTTTTCTTCCACCCTTTACTCCTTTCTCTCTCATTCTACCTCCCCTTCTCCCCCCCACCATCCCTCTCCTCAACGGGTAACGTACATCCGGCGCCGGCGTATCTCTCTGCAGGTACGGCTTAATGGACTTGTACTGCTTGTACAGCTGGGTCAGGTCCGGCACGAGGTCCTTGACGACGTAGGTGTGCGGCAGCGGGTAAATTTTGACTTCGGCGGAGCTGTCGGTGGGAATGCGGCCTGGGGGGGGGGGGTTAGCAATGATCCAATTCTTTGAAAGAAGGGGGAAGAGACGCGGGAGATTGTTGGTGTTGTTGTTGCTGTTAAAGGGCGGTAGAGAACATACACAAGCAAGCCAAGGTGTTGACGCCGTTGATGTTCATGGCGCAGCTGCCGCAAATGCCTTCACGGCAGCTGCGGCGGAATGTCAGAGTCGGATCCTGCTCGTTCTTGATGCGGATCAGCGCGTCCAGCATCATGGGGCCCGTCTTGTTCAGGTCCAGCGTGAACGTGTCCATGTGCGGCTTCTCCGTCGGCGTGTCGGGGCTCCAGCGGTAGATCTTGAAGCTCTTGAGGTTCGCTGCGGGTTCGGCCGCGGGGGCGTCCGTGGTCGTGGCCATGGAGCGGCGGACGCATTGTGAGGGGGAGAGCGAGGAGGGAGAGGCGGCGAAAGAAGAGGCAATTGGCCGAGCGGCAGCGGCAGCGAACGTCGGGCGCGACGACGCGGACGCCAAGAGGCGCATTGTGGAAGAGCGTAGAGCGGCCATTGTGAAGGAGGGGGGAGGTGAGAGAAAATGAAGGGGGAAAGAGATTGAGCGATCGAGCAATCAAAAGACCCAGAGAAAGAAACAACAAAAACACCAGAAATCCTCGGTTATATCCTGGCGATGGTTGCTGAAAGCAGCTCGATGAGTTGGCGCCACCAGGAATTGAACAAAGCGCACGACGAAGCCGAGAGGGCCTGGAAAAGCAAGAGATGCAGATCGCGAGTGGAGGGGAGTGTCGTGGTGCGTGTGCGTGTATGTGCGTGTATGTGCGTTGTGTGTGCGTGTGCGTGGTGATTTGTTGTGTGCAGAGTCGTTTTTTTAACGCCTGCTTCCGCCATGACGATGGAAATTCGGGACACCTCGGCTAGTGCTGCCCACACTCCGCAGTGCTGGGGCAGCAGGGCGCTATGGCCAATGGGAGCACGCATATTGTCAATGGCCCTTTTACCCCAAGGGTCGATTCGGAGGGACGCTGACTGGGCAGACGTGGGCAGGCGGCTTTCACGTGCTGCGGCTGGCGTGCACATGCTTTACGGTGTGTGGAAGCAGTAAAACCCGATTGATACTGTGTACCTTATTCTGCTTGTAACCAGCACACAAGCACATGTACTGCGGGACGGACACTAGAGTACCTTTATCCTCTCAGTCTCTTCACGTAAAACGAGGTATCCTCGTGGCGGCGTCGAATGACAAGACGACACTCCCATTCAGTTGCAGCCTCGCAAAAAAGCCTACGAGCAAGCTCTCGGATACAGCCAACGCCGTGGTTTCACCAGTCAGTGATGCCCACAACAATGTCCAGTCGCAGTTTCACTTGCCGACCAACGATATCGGCTGCGGCTCGTTGATCATAATTTTGTTCGACGTTCGCAGACATGCCCATTTGTTCACGTGACCGCTGTACAGCAACGAATCAAAGTCGGCCCGCTGAACCCCACCAGCTTGTACAGAGTAGCAATATCACGGATTTTCCACAATATGCCGCGTCGCTTCTGCAGTGCTCAACATCCTTGATACCGGCTCTCCGCGGCGCGCCCCTCCAACGCCTGCATACCTGTACCTCGTACCAGGTGCACTTCAGACACCGCCCCGTAAACTAACGGCGCGGCATTTCCGTTGCGCGGGCAGGTGGCCCTTTTCGGGGCTGCTTCCTCCCACTTTCCGCGTCGCACGTCGACAAGCCGCCCACGCGCCCAGTCACATCGCCCCGAGCATGGCCGCCCGTTTTGCGCACGCACTTCCGTCTGCCCCTAGGACTTGTGTGCGACCTTGTAAGCAAGCAACGATCCCGGGGTGCCGGGCCCTGCTGTGATGCGCTCGTGCCGTGTTGTCCATGCCGCGGCGGCTAACACAGAGGGATGAAAACCAGTTGCGCCTGCGACAGCTACAGTATCTACGGCATCTCCAGCACCTGCAGCATTTGCAGCACCTGCCTCTGCGCGTCAGCGAACCGTGCTCTCCCGCACTGCGACACGCGTGCCTCTCCTGTCCACGACCGCGGCCCGGCCGTTCTCAGTCTCACGTGCGGCCATGGCGCAGGGCGCACCGAAACGGCCATCGCGGGGTGCAGTCTGCTGCGCGCCAGCTGCTGCACAGCGACGGAGCGTCTTCTCCTACAGCGTGGCCGCGTCCTACATTGCCAAGGACCGCCCCTTCGACCCGGCGACACACGTGTTCCACTTCAACCCCTACAACCACCGGCTCCAGGCCGCGCAGGCGCCGAAGAAGGCGCCAGCACAGCGGCCCGAGAGCGGCCAGGACGCGTTTTTTGTGAGCCGGATCGGAGACACCGGGGGCGTCGCCTTGGCCGTAGCAGACGGCGTGGGCGGCTGGATGGAGTCGGGCGTCGACCCGGCCGACTTTTCCCATGGCCTCTGCGAGTATATGGCGTCTGCAGCCTACGAGCAAGGCCGAACGACGGGGGCGGTAGCCTCATCACCAGGGCGGCAGCAGCAGCAGCAGCCGCCGCAGCCACTCTCGGCCCGCCGCCTCATGGAGATCGGCTACCAGGCCGTGCGCCACGACGACACGATTGAGGCGGGCGGGTCCACGGCCGTCGTGGGCCTGCTGTCGCCCGAGGGCGAGCTGGAGGTCGCCAACCTGGGCGACAGCGGCTTCATCCAGCTGCGGCTGAACGGCGTGCACGCGTGCTCGGAGCCGCAGACGCACGCGTTCAACACGCCCTTCCAGCTGAGCGTGATCCCGCCCACGATCCTGGCGCGCATGGCGGCCTTTGGCGGCGCGCAGCTGAGCGACGAACCGCGCGACGCCGAGGTGACGCGGCACGCGCTGCGGCACGGCGACGTGCTGGTGTTTGCGTCGGACGGCGTCTGGGACAACCTGTTCAACCAGGACCTGCTGAAGCTCGTGAGCCGCGCCATGACAGCGACGGGCGCCTGGCAGACGAGCCGCAAGGACGCGGGCGTGGCCGTGGCGCCGGCGGCGGCCCTAGAGCAGCTGACCCACCCGACGCCGGAGGCGTCCAAGGCGGGCATCACGCTGCAGAGCCTGATTGCGACGCAGATCACGGGCGCCGCAAAGGCCGCCAGCGTCAACACGAAGCTCGACGGGCCCTTTGCCAAGGAGGTCAAGCGCTACTACCCGCACGAGGTGTGGCACGGCGGCAAGGTCGACGACATCTGCGTTGTCGTGGTCGTCGTCTCGGAAGAAGAGGCGGCCGCGGGACCCGACGACGCCGACACCCCGATCAAGAGCAAGCTCTAAACACACAAGAGCGCCAGCAGCCGTTTTCGCACAATGCTGTGCAAGCCTGCTGGTTCTTATTTCTCTCTCTCTCTCTCTCTTTCTTTTAGACTTTTCATTACCCCCTTGTTAGGCCCCTATTGAGTGATGGGAGCCAAATTTTCCTTTCCCCTTTTGTCCCCATGGCCACTTCTATTTTGCATATTTACGGCGTCACTGTCTGCCCCCGATCTTCTGTCTTTCCTTTTCTTTACTGCTTTGTTGGATTTTCTCTTTTCTTCTTTTACTTTTAGCATATAGACAGTCTTACGACAGAAATCAGCTTTCTTGGGCCGCGGTGGCATGGGACCGGAGGAAAAGACGTACATTCTTCTAGAGGTTACGGAAAGTTCAAAAAATTACATAGAGCCGCCAACAGCAAAATATCATGTTTTTCGTTCGATTTCTTTTCTTTCCTTTTCTTCCCCGTCCCCCGTTCACCTTTTTTGGCGAGCCCTCTACCCTTGGGGGTCGGTTTTACAACTCACCTTCCACACTGCGTCTCTCACCCCGTTTTCGCCTCTTTGTGTCACTGGGGTCGACGACAGCTGGTGGTCTTTGTTTTGCCCTCACATGGATTCCTCAGCACCCCCCCCCCCCCCCCCCTTTTCATTTATTTATTTTGGCAGCTCCAATGTCTCACTCTGATACACCAACGGCCGAAGCACACATTTTTTTTTCCCGAGGTCAGCGGACACACTCGCAACCCTCCCCGGTCTATGGCCATTGCCGTGAGAATAAGCAAGTCAGGCGGCGTTTTGGCAGGCTGCGGCCAAGTCGGTCACGGCCGATAGGTGCATGCATGCCGCTGCAAATACCGCCCATGCGATGACAATGACCATGACGACGACGACGACGACGACTGTGGCGTCTATGCCGTACGACCCTCGGTCGCAGGAGCTGGGACACACCACAGGCCGGACAGCACCTCCCACGCCCTTGTCATGTGGTCATATAAACCAAACCGGACCACGGTCACACAGAGCTTGGTCCCCCACACAAACAGCGCCTCCGGGTCTGTTGTGCGGCCGCCAAGTTTGCGTGAGGATCTTACAATCTGTGTCTTCTTTGTCCCTGCTGATTCCCTGTCCTACGCTGCAGAGACGGCGCGGGTGGTAATGAGATGGGCCCCATCTGCCGATACGGATGTGTGGAAGGGGGGTGAGAGAAGAGGAAAGAAGGGGGAGGAAATAATAGCCATGGCTTGACGATTGCGATGCTCTTCATGTCTTGCTGGCTGTCTGTTGTCCTCCGTCCTTGATATTAAGATGGCAAAATATGAAAAGTCAAAAATAGAAGAGAAGAAAAAGACGGATACGAGTTCAGAGAAAAAAGATATTAAGAAGAAAAAAACCCAATCCGGCAGAAACGAAAGGCAATGGATTGTGTTCCCTCGCTAACAACCCCCCATTTTTTACCTATTCAATCAATTTAACTCGATCCCTGCTTGCTGCTATGCATTTACAAATTATGTTATGGAGGGGGGGGGGGGGGTGATTATGAAACAAAAAACTATGATAAAAAATAGGTATCCATCCTTTTCCTGTGTCTTCGAACATATCCGCGACACACTGAAACCCTGAGCAAAGAAAAGATGGAGAAATCAAGAAAAAGAGGAAAATGGGAAGGGGGGGGACAGGCACATTGTTTTTTCCCTCTTAGTTGAAGTACAGCAGAGCAGCAACGGCAACCAGGACGAAAGCCAGAGGCGACTTGGCCTGGGGGCCGTTGTTGGTGTTGGCAGGGGTGGTAGTGGCCGTGCTGGTGGCCTTGGTGGTGGTCGACGAGGCTGCAAGACGCCGCGTTAGCTTTCAGTCCGTCTGGACAAGAGGCGACAAGCCGAAGAAGTAATAGCAGTAAGGGACGAAAAAAGAAGAAGAAAAACCTACACTTCGTGGCAGTGGTAGTCGAGTTCGAAGACTTGGTCGTGGTGGCATGCGTGGTCGTCGAGGAAGACGAAGAAGAGGACGACGTAGTGGCGGCGGTGGAAGAAACGGCGCTCGCCGAGGAAACGGCGGTGGAGACAGCGGTGGAGGCGCTGGCAGAAGCAGAGCCGGTGCCAGTGAGGGTGAACTGCTTGCTGTAGTTGGTGCCCGTCGAGTCCGTGATCTCAAAGGCGTAGGTGCCGGTGACCAGAGTGGTCGGGACGGTCCAGGTATAGCTGCTGCCGGAGTCGGCTGTTGACGGGGGAGTTAGCAATGTGGAAAGAAAGAGAGAGAGAGAGAGACAGAGAGGGAGAGAGGGGGAGGGGGGGGGGGGGGGGGGGCCACCAAGTAAATGGGAAAAACATTTAAGGGGTTTTTCCACGGGCCAAAAAAAAAAACCAACTTGACGGGGCC